>LGRN01000506.1:0-18189 GCA_001883825.1 Emergomyces pasteurianus Ep9510 | reverse complement strand
GAAGATAGGAAAAGTGGCCGGTTAGGTGTCGTGGCCGGTTAGGTGTCGTGGCCGGTTAGGTGTCGGATTACGTTAGTTAGTTACGACTACCAAGAAGGGAACAGATATGGAGTAGATATGCTAGTATTTAACTTGATGATAAGAGGAATTTAGGGCAGCCTTTTAAAGTAAAGAGGCAGCTGGGAAGCTTTTCTTTAGTTATATAGTCCATTTAAATGGGATGGCAAACATGTTTTATATTTCGTCAAGGCCCAGTCAGAACGAACTAGAATAACTCAACCCGCACCCTAACTTGTCGGGTCTCGTTCGTGAACCAGAACCCAACTTCCCTCGTAGAGTCCACCAGCTCCTCCTCCCGGCGCACAAGCTTCTTACCATCTTCATGTTTCAAGGCTGAGCTATCTGTCGGTCGGCCGGGTTCCTCAATTTCATCACTGCTATCCCACTCATCATCTTCAGCTTTGGATTCTTCGATGGGATCCCATTCGTCAGTTTCCCATATGAGTTTGAAGCAGAGAGGGACCAGAGAGAAATGCCGCGCGACGATGGCTTTGATACGGTAAACATCGAACGATTTTGGAATGTTTGTGCTGTACTCGTAACCGACGGTCGTGCCATTTGTTTGGGCAGTGGCGTTTGCGCTTTTTCCAGATAGGTAGAAGTTGAAGGTAACGAGTCGAGCGGCGAGGGATCGGGGGTGTATTCCGTCTCCAGATCCGTCCGTTTCGCGTTTTATTTCAACCTCTCCATAGGTGTCACATAGTTCTCTGTATCTCGGGTGCGATTCTAAGATGCGATGTTCTTCGCTTTGTGGAGATGCGGCTAACTCTTTCCGGATCAGAGAGAGGTAGTATAGTTCTCCATTATTGCGGTCCTGGTCTGTTATTTTGCTGTAGTTAAGAGACTGCAAGGGAGAGAGATGGGCAAGAGTGAGCATGTAGGCTTCATCGACGGTCATCGGATATTCGGGCATATTTGTGATGCGTGACGGTGCGGGAGGCTGGTCGTATAGCGGATTATCGGAGACTCGAAGATTAGTAAGCCCAGGAAACACTTTGGGAAGCACGTTGATAAATGCCCAGGAGTTTATTTTATTGAAAGATATATCAAGGGAAGTCAGAGTCCGTGAGAACATGATATTATCTGGCATTGTTGGCGCATGTTCAGATCTGAGTTTGCAAATCCTATTTCCACGAAGCGATAATTTCTTCAAGTTGGGAAGAGAAGTTAACTGTCGGATCGAATGAATAGATTCAAAACCATTGTATTCTAGTGTAAGCTCCTGGATTGTGTCCGATATTGGACAGGAAAGCGACGTGAAGTCATTGCCCGAGAGGGATAAGGAACGTAAAGATGGGAACCGTTTCGAGACAGCGGCAGCCTGAAAAGCACATTAGCAAACGTTTAACCCAAAGTTTCGCCAGATCTTACCTCCTCCCACTCCATAAGGGTGTCATCCAGTCCTAACTCAGATATACCACAAAGCATTACACTTTCGCCAATTTCATCGAAACGATTCCCACTGCAAGAGCCAATTAGCAGGTAGTCTATGGCTTAAGAAAATCTTACTGATTTTTGGCCCACTTTAGTTTTAGGACCTTCAGATGTTTGAGCTGCTCGCAAATATCCGCCACGTCGGCCCATTTTCGAAGGATATTGCGACTGAGATCCAGCTCGACAATTTTCGGGACGGTTTTCCTGATGTTTTCAAGCTCATTTTCATATTCTTCTTCGCTTCCTTCTCCAGCCAGCACGCCAGAAACACGCATTCCATCCAGAATAACAAATCGAAGCTCGTGCAATTCTGCAAGCTGTTTGCGAACTTTTTCAAATCCGACTTCTTCAACGATTTTGCCGCTGATCTCAATCGGCTTGGCGGATGACACGCCTCCGTCGCGAGACGACGAGGGATCAAGCTCAGAAACATATTTTTCATTTGCAGCTTGTAAGAAGCTTAGAGATTGGTCAGCCTGTCTCGTCGGGCGTACAAAGGAGCCAGCTGTCGGATGTTTGCTTTTGCCTAAAAGTAAAATTGTAAGCCTCTTTTATTTTCAAGAATTTAGCCTTCAGTCAGCTAATGAATGGCTACGAGGGGGAAGATAGTACGGTTGAATGCACCATACATTGGAAATACTTCACCCCCTGATGTTCCCCTGAATGTTTGCCCCTGGTTGAATCGTCCCACTCTACGCCCAGCCACGGTCCTTTGGTCCCTTGGATCTCACCGGTATAGCGAACTGTACACAGTGCCCCATCAAAGGAAAGCCTGGAGCCTAATGAGATACCCATACTAGCCTAATGCCTCCCAAATTATTAATTGAGTTAAATAGACCGCAGGGTATTAAACAAAGGATACTCTAGAACAAGAACAAGGAAATGTATCTATAGATCCAAAATTGCTGAATACGTAGTTATGGCCCAAGAATCATGGGATTTATTCCATAGCAGAGCAGAAATTCTTCTCTTTTGTTTGTTGTTCCTCGCTCCTGATATCATGGATGTCTGGAGCTGTCGCCTGGGCGTTTGGCAAGGTTCTAGAATAGATCACGTGACATCACAATCAGGCTACGGAGCATTTTCAAACTTCAGAGGCGCGAGCTTATCTATCCATCCTGACACCGTTATCCATCCTGACACCTAGCTTATATCACATCCCTCCCGAACCCGTTATCATGGATTATCAGGTACTTAAATACCCTTATTCGCTTTTCTTTGTCTGCTCTTAGGCCAAGTATATTCTAACCATTCACAGAACCGCGCAGGCTCCAAATTCGGCGGCGGAGGTGTCGCCTCCCATTCCGCTACCAACGCTGACCGGCGCGAACGACTCCGCAAACTGGCGCTCGAAAACATCGATCTCGAGAAAGACCCCTACTTCTTCAAAAACCATGTAGGCAGCTTCGAATGCCGCCTTTGTCTGACCGTGCACCAAAACGACGGTTCCTACCTCGCCCACACCCAAGGCCGCAAACATCAAACCAACCTTGCCCGCCGTGCTGCTCGCGAACAGAAAGAGGGTAAGGGCCAAGATGGATCCCTCCTACCCGCTGCGATGGGCGTGCAGGTGAAGCGCAACACAGTCAAGATCGGACGGCCCGGATATAAAATTACCAAGACGAGAGATCCGCTGACGAGACAACATGGGTTACTGTTCCAGTTGCAGTATCAGGAAATCACACCAGGGGAGGTACCACGAGTACGGTTCATGTCGGCCTTTGAGCAGAAGGTTGACGATCCGCCGGATAAGAATTTCCAATATTTGCTTGTTGCGGCGGAACCGTATCAGACGTGCGGTTTCAAGTTGCAAGCAAGAGAGGTGGATCGGAGTGAGGGGAAGTTCTGGACGTGGTTTGATGAGGATAGTAAGGAGTTTTGGATACAGGTTATGTTCAAGACGGAGAGGGAGGAACGGTATTCTGGTGTACCGGGCCTTGGCCCTATTCGCAGATGAGGGCTGTGAAAGGGTTGGTGTGTGTGCTTTTGCATTCCTTAGGGATTTTTGGCTTTTGTTCTATTTACCATTTTGCTCGATGGAGTTCTACGGTATTGCGCGGAGTTTGGGCAGAGGAATTTTGATAACTGTACTAAATAATGGGAGTTGTGGGTTATTAATATCTCAATGTTCATCTGTGATAGATGGTATTTACGCCTTACGTTTATCTTATGTTGGTATCATAAAACCACTGCGTTTATATTGAAGGCGAATACAGTGGAACGACCAGAACGATGGTTTCATTATGGGCAGGTCAGCACGGAAGGGAATATATTGTGTCGTCACAGTGCTTATGATATGTGTCAAATAAAGTAGCGATCTAATGTATGCAAATACGCCAGGTTTGAATAAAGTTCTATTACCAGGAGGCTTTAAGACATGCAAAGAGCATATTGGCTTGAACATTGGCTGACACCCAACTTGTTTCAAAGTCCTCTTATCTAGCTGAACATATCATTCTCGCAATGGACGGTCGAAGATGTGGTTCAAAAGCAGCAGAAAAGGGCCAGCGGTAAAAAAGAAATGTAGGATCAAAACATGTTCGTGAAGAGGCAGTACGCCCTTGGTCGTAATTCGGAGGTCATGTATTCGGTTGTATCTTGAAGGTTTCGGTGATTGGAAGGAGTGTCAATCATAAAAATGGCAAAAAACGACAATAAGACAAAACTAGGCACGAGGTGCAACTCAAGCGGATAGATAAGCACGACCAATAGTATTCATTCATTCGGATTTAGATAAAACTCTTATCAAGATGAAAAGAATACATGGAATCTAGCTTGCTTGGAAGGCATTAAAAGCTTTGAATGTATATCCAATAAATGGAAGGCTCATTTCCGCTTCCTGCTCATCTGGCATAGCACGAGCCTGAGCACGGAGTTGGGCCGAATTGTCCTCTTGCGGTATCTCATCGATTGGGAAGTACGACACATCTACATTCGAGGTGAGTTTAGGCTCGAATGGCGCCCGGATTTTGCGAAGCTGGTCCCAGACCACTCCGCGGAAGAAGGGATGGTTTTTGATTTGCGTAGCTCCGAACTGTGCGCCACCCTCTCGACCAATGCGGTGCTCAGGGTCACATAAGAAGCTGGGAGAATATTGTGAGTTTGGTTCTGTCTTGTGAATAGAGTTCGAGCAGGATGATCTTACCTTCTTATTAGATGCTCAGAATCATGTGAGAGTGTCAGTTCTTCCGGGAAATAGAGACACTCGCGCCAGTTTACGATTTTCCGGTATGTATCCGTGGGCTCTTCGGCACAGAAGGGGGGCCACCCGACCAGGCATTCGAACATTATCGCACCGACAGACCACCAATCACACAGGTAGGTATATCCCTGACCGTTAAATATTTCGGGTGCAATGTAGTCAGGGGTTCCGACAGTCGAATAGGCCATAGCCCTGCGAGATTTTCTCCAGGTATTGATCTGACCACGATTGGACACAGTCAGGTTGATGGCGTCAGAGAAAAAGCCGGAGTTTCGGTTTTTATCTTTGGATGAGGAGGTATTCTTTAAAAGTTGTTGATAATAAGAATTGTCATGTTGTTTTTTCCCACCAGTAGACAAACCGAAATCGGTGAGCTTGATATGCCCACCACGGTCTAGGAGGATATTGTCCGGTTTGATATCGCTGCAGAACTGTTAGTATCAAGCTGTTTAGACGCGAAAAAAAAAAAAAAAAAAAAAAAAAAAAAACCAATGAGCCTAAACGAGTAACTGGACTCACCGATGGAGAAACCCGAGCTTGTGAACCGCTTCAATAGCCATAACTATTTCCGCCATGTAGAATCTTGTAATATCCTCAGAAAAGATTTCATACTTGATAAGCATCGTCATCAAGTCACCTCCAGGCAAAAACTCCATAAGTAAGTAAAGATAAGCCTTGTCTTGGAAGGATGCATGTAACTTCACAAGCCATGGGCTGTCTTTTGAATCAGCGAGAATATCACGCTCCGCCCGCACATGGGCAAGCTGATCCTTCTTGAACATCTCAGTTTTGACCAAAGATTTCAGAGCATATATCTTCCCATCTGTCTTTCGCTGAACAAGTTTGACCTCTCCAAAGGCACCCTTGCCAATGATCTTTAGAGATTGAAAATTGGCTGGAGTTTCTCTTGTCCGAATGAAGCGAAGAAAATTAGCTTCTTTTTTGGCGACAGTTTCCGCCTCCTGGCGTTTCCGGGACTCTGGAAGGTTTGGGTTCGTCAAGATTTTGTCGAGATTCACAGCCCTGTGTATATAAACAAATAGTTTATTAGCAATAAATCAAATTGACATTCCTGTGCTAAGACGTGGTCAATTTCATAGAGTATATGGAACTTACCGGAGATTACGGTCACGGGCGCGTTCAATGTTCTCACGGAAGAAAACATTGACCAGCTCCTTCGCCGCTCTGCCACGCTTGTGCACATTCTCCGAGTATTTCTCGACACATCTCACCAATTCTTCCTCTTCTCCGGCAGGTTTAGGGCTACGGGTTGGCATTGGGGGACCTGTGTGCCCTGAGCCTTGGGGCGATGCCTGGGCACCGGCCGTCCGTGGGCGCTGTCCCTGAGCAGGGTTACGGCCAAACATGCCCGCCCGAGGAGGGGCACCACCTAAATCTTGGTTCGAAAATTGTTGAATCAGACCGTTGGTTGCATCATTCGTCTGGTATCCAGGACGAGCCTGGTAGGCTGCCTGGGGCGAGGGCACTGTTTGCTGGCCATACTGCTGACCCTGGGGATGGCCTTGCGCATGTGGCTGCTGAGGGGCATACGGATTGTTCATGAAATAGCCTTGCCCGAAGGCAGTGTGAGGGCTCTGAGAATCGACATACTCCTGGCCACCAGGGTACATCGGTTGGGGGAAGGTTGAAGGTGTAGTTGGATAAGCCCTAGTATTTGACGAGGCGGTGTAGGGGCGATCATTGAAACCAAAATTTAAATGCAGCCGGTTGCTGTTGGTGTTGGTGTTGCCATTGTTATTATCGGTATTTGGCTCCATCTCGGCGGGAGACTCGAATGGGCCAGCAGGTAGTGTATAGAAGACAATCGAAAGAAAGGCTTTGGTTGCGCTGCCGATCTGAAACCTGTGGAGGGCTGGTATTTACGGGGTTCGTTTGCAGACAGGACGAAACCCCAACTGAAACTTGTGATTGGACGCGAGCGAATTTTGCCAGCAAGATCGCGTCCCAAGCCAATGGGATAAATCGCAAGTAAAATGGAAGACAACAAACAAAGGGAGGGTTATCACCGTTCAGAACAAAGCAGGTAAAAAGAAGACTGAAGGCAGGTGGAGAGATATTTGTCGTTGAACTTCTTGAAACCCCCTTAAACGCCATGAAAGAAACGCTCCGGCGTGTACGCGAGCTAGCGCCCAGGGCGGCAAAGCCTGCATTACGTCAGCATAAAATGATGCATCTGACGGCCTCCGATTGGCTGTTGGAGCTAGATCACGAGGTTTGGCCTTGGTCCGTCGGATTAAGGTATATCCGTGCTTTAACCCTCAAGCTTCAACTTTTCCTCTTCGGTAGAGATACGGGTGGTGTATCTGACAGCGCTCGGCGTTGAGTTCGCCGACATTACATTTTGAGAATTATTTCTGTATATACGCATACCCCAAGGCATCTGCGACGATTCTGGTATTCTTGCAGAGCGCCATGGCGGAACCAACCACATCCTCAACTCCCTCCGCGGCTCCCCGAAACGCGGCCCCGAAACCTCCACCGCCTCCAAAACGTCAGAATCCCGCCCTCCGCATGCTTGGTATGTAACCTTTGCTAGCCTTTTTTTTTTCTTTATACTTTTTCTTTAGTTTACTATATATATTTAAAAAAGTTCAATGCCAACATGCCCAAAAACAGGCTTACCAAATATCCGACTTAAGTTGCCTTCGAGAAATTGGCTCATATTTTTGTCCATCACCGGCTCATTTGCGACAGCTCTTGTCTACGATCGCCGGCAAAAAAGAAAAGCGCAAGAAAAATGGTCCAATTTGGTAGCGCATATCGCTAAGGAGCCCCTGCGGACAAATGAAGCTCGAAGAAAGCTTACGATACTTCTTGCTGCCCCACCAGGCGATGGGCTGAGGAGTGCTAGAGAATATTTTAAGGAGTATATAAAACCCATTCTAGTTGCTGGGGCTTTGGACTATGAGGTACTGGAGGGTCGAAGAGAAGGAGATATCCGAGCCGCTGTTGCGAGCAGGATCAGGAAAACAAGGCGGCATGCGGGCGAAGGGCAACCCGCTGAAGAAGATGAGGCAGACAATTTCCTTCGACAAATTCGTCAGAATTTCGGCATTGAGGATGAACCTGTAATCAAGGGGGATATGGTGATAGGCCGTCATACATGGAAGGAATATATCCGTGGTATTCATGAAGGGTGGTTAGGACCAATGAACGTGCCCATCCCTGAGCCAGAAGCCTTTGCTGGCCCAGAAGAAATTCCCGCGGAGGCCGAATCACGGCCGGCTACCGGAGACGACGCTTCTCCTACGGTTTCAAAGCAACCACAGGAGAATAAAGAAGCTGGCGCTACACCAGAAAAGCAACCAGAGGAGAAGAAAAAGGAAGAGAAGAAGCCACCTGGCCCTACCCCAGCATATATCTTCCCCGCCTCTTACTCTTCCCAACAACTCGCGCCAACAATCCCACAGGAAATCGATGCCTCCCCCGTCGCATTCCCCCATATCCTGGGATTCCTCAACACTCCGATTCGCATATACCGTTTTCTCACCCAAAGGTACCTTGCAGATGCAATTGGACGGGACGTCGCCGCAATAGTCCTTGCCGCATCAACCAGACCCTACGCAGAAAATTACGACGACTCAGGTTCTGAATTTCCTACTTCCTCCAATGCAACTGACGGCGCTTCTCCAACGGCATCCTCGTCGTCCTTCCACTCTCCCCAGCCCTCCTCGAAACACTACGAACAGCAATCGCTTCTCGAAAACGAGGAGCAAGAATGGCCTAAATCTGTGCGGAAGCAAAAGGAACACCCGGACATCAAGGAACGGGAATGGCTAGATGATATCGTCTTGGACCCACGCATTGCGTCGCGCATGCGCAGATTCGATATCCCGGCCGAGGAGGAGGAAAGGGCGCGGCGGATCGGTGCAGGGGAAGAATGGATTCGCGGGGAGAAAATGCCTGCCCATATCCCGGCTTGGAAACGGATCTGGAATACCTATGGCTGGGGTGAGGAGGATGATGGACGGCCGAAAGTCGTTATAGGAAATTTGGATGGGGAGGATGGGGAGTGAGAGAAGTCATTTGAGGGAGTGTTTCTACATAGCATTGGATGTACACTATACGGTTGTATCCCATTCTATCTATCTGCATATATAGGCGCATATGTTATGTTAGAGATCCCGTGTACAATAGAATATAAAATCGTTTTCTTACTATTTCGCTCTATTTTCTGTGTGAATGGATATCTAGATGGGCAAGCCATTTATTCATCGCATTCGACACGCACCAAGCCCACCAGTGTCTGCCAGAGCACGGCAGGAGTGTTTGATAAAATACCCTTTCAGGCCATTGCCAATGTACAGCACATGTACATTTTTATCCACCCTATATACTAGTAATATAAATCCTATATAAAATGTGGAAGGAGATGAACGCTAGAAACTTCACAAATACATGTACCACATATAAAAGGCGTAAATAAAAGTTGAGCACCACAAAGCCACCAGTAGTAAGTCGTCTCTTCACATAGCATATTTCACCATATAGTTGTCCCTCTCTCATCAGCCGATTATGATTCTTCACCAAGCCCCCCATTGCATATTTCCCGCAGAAGTGTCCAGCGTCATAACACAAAATGAAGCAAAACGAAGAGGATATCAATAAAATAAGCTAAACGACTCATCATTCCCCTTTTATCCGTCACAGTACACCAAGCAGTTCTGTCGTTAAGAAGAACGAGAGACCCAAACTCGAAAGGTGGAGGAAAAAGGGTATTCTAAACATCATGAAATTAGGGGAACTATAGGAGGGTGGGTCGAAGAGCAGTAAAAATATATCGGCAATCTACTTTCTTTATGTTATGTAACAAAATATGGAGTCGATGGATGAATATTTGGGTGCCACAAAAACAAAGGCCACTTTTATTTCCCTTCCCTTTTCTGGTTTCATTTGTGTTTCTACTGGACATGTTGGGGCTGGAACACCGACGCTTCGGCCCACCTCTTCTGAGCTTGGCTCACGTATGCCGACTTGGCATCCTGGCTACTGTGCCAGTCATCTAGGAGGTGGAGTCCAGCGAGGGCATCCTCGAGAGAGGTAGTTTCAAAGTTGACGGTCGAGAGAAGCTCCTTCTCTCCTTGGGATTTTGAGTCGGGGTTTAGGAGCTGGCGAACTGACAAAGCAGCTTGGACATGTGCGGCGCTAGAGCTGTGTGTGGAAAGGAATGATTCGTTCCAGTTTGTTAAGTCTTGGGTGTTTGGAAGCAGTGGGTCGAAATCTGCTGCGATAACCTCGGATACAGCAGCGGGGAGAGGCTCGGAGAGTGTGTCAATCGTTTTCCGGAAGCGGGCCATCTGAGAGTGTAGAACAGGGTTATGAGGGTCGATGGAGTAAGCGGCAAGAAGACATTTTAGAGCAAGCAGAAGTTTATCTACGGCGTTGGAAGTTAGTAAAGGTAATGAAATAGGTGCTTCTAGAAACTTACTTCTCCTGAGGTAAACTTCAAAACCAGCTGTCTGCACATTGATATTGCTGGGTGAAAATTGTAATAGGGGAGTCAGGAATTTCATGACTTCCTTTAATGGCTCCGGGGTCTGAACAAGTTTTGTTCCCAGCGGGTCGGGATCCTCCTTTTTCGTTTCCCCATCACCAACTTTAGTGCTGCTTGCCTTCTTGAGATCTCGTTTTTCCGCTTCTGCCTTCTCAAGCCTCAGCTGCTCACGCTTGGCTTTCTTGAGGGCCTTCTTTCGTTCAGCGCTGTCGACTTCCCCCTCCTGGTTACTGTTCATCCCACGAGGGATTGGGCCATGGGCCAAATCTGGTTGGTCATGTAGTAATATGTAAGTTTTGACAGCGGCGAGCGCGCTTCGAGCATAATATGGGTGATCACGCAAGTGGTCTTCCCATCGTATCATATCCACATATGCACGGATCATTCCTTTCCGCAGGGAGAAACTGTGGAAATCGAATTGATCTTCATACCACACATCGAAAATATTGTGCACAGCGTGGAATCTCTTCAGAGCGAGGCCAAGTTTTCTTTGACGCAAGTAGGACTCCCCGTCTTCGGTCAGGTACCAAACGCATTGCATCTCATGAAGGTCACCAAGGGCTCCGCCGACTGTCTCGTTACGCGTAAATTTACTCATGTTGTCGAGAGCTTTCTCGTTTTCATCGTTCCTGAGCTGATATTTTGCTGCTTTAGAGTTAATGTAACGGTCCTTTTCATCCAGTGACCGCGCGATTTCCATGAGTTCGGCTGCTTTCGGGATATTGCCATAGTGTTTCCATATTCTGGCCTTTGTCATATGATAGTCAACGGATCTTGGAGATAATGCGATTGCTTTCTCGATATACTTCGTGGCCTTTTCCAAGTTGCGGCTAAGATGATAATTGTAATGTTGTGCAAGAAAATAATAAACAGAACTTTCGAACATAGAAGCATCGCCATTAGTTTGTTTCTCTGCAGAACCATTAGCTTGCGATCCAAGCTGCCCGCTTGCATATCCCTCAGCGAGTTCCTGGATGGCATCCCGTTTAGTTGTGTTTGTGTATAAGGACTTAATATTCGCAAAAGTAGATGGGATACCCCTGCGAAGCATTCGTTGAAGATAACTGTCTGCCGCGTCTCGGAAATCCTGGCCTTCCAAAAAGCCCAAGGGAATTCTGCGAGCCGCATCTCCCCTCGGGTTTTTCGCGACCCATTCATCAAATATAGCTTTAAGTGTCTTGTGGTCAGACTCATCAATCCCCTTCGCTTTAATTAAGGCGTCGTAGTAATTTGAGTTTTCCGGGTTTCTTTCCAAAAGAGCTTCATACGCGGCTGCTGCTTCTTCTTTCCTGCCAAGTCTCAACAGATAATCTGCACGCATCTCCATTACAGCAAGCACATCGAAACAGCCTTTTCCCACTTCATCAAGATGCTCCAAGGCTTTTTCCAAGTTCCCGGTCTCAGCAATTATCGAATTCTTATAGAGAACGGCCTCGGAATGGTCCATATCAGTTCTCGGGGCCGGCGTTTTCAGCGTCTGTTCGTAAGTAGTCAGGACATTTTCGGCCTCCGCTAAATTTCCTGCGAGATGATGAGCAATAGCGAGGGCTGTCCAATTTTGGCGGAAACCTGGCTTTTGTTGCAGCATCGTAGTCCTGCTTTGAATATAGCCTTGGTAATCGCGCATTTGGGCTTGGAGCAGGGCCAAATCTCGCTGTATTGCTTGTGACTCCGAGTCAAACCTTAGAGCGGTTTTATAGGCTTTGATGGCTTCATCGTAATTTTTCTCGGCGCGATATAACAACCCGTAGACATGCCAACATATGTGGGACTTGAAATGATTTGTAATCGCCAGTCTTGCCAATGCAAAAGCTTCCTCTTGTTGTCCCTGGTTACTGAGTATCAACGCTTTCATGGCCTGAGTCTCTCCATGCTTCGGGTTTCTTCGGAGCACTTGATCGGCAGCCTTTAGACCTGTTCGCATGGAGTTAGTGAGCCGCTGAGAAAAAGGGCGGATTAGGAAACGGGTAGCAACGCACCCTTTTTGTACTGTTTACTTTCACAATGCCGGACAACTTGACGGAACAGCGACTGGTCCTTGGTGCTCAATGGCGGAGGTTCCATGACGATTGACCTTCAGCTGGACGGTTTTTTGCCCGTCCAGATTGTTGGCACGGCTAGAGCGTAAATCGATGACAGCGTGGGACGCTTGCCAGAGGAAGGCACAGAGTATGAAAAACGAGAAGCTTGCTCCAATTGCTAGAGATAGCGGCTATTAAAATAGTTATAGCCACGAAGGTTGACGGCCGCAACTTTACAAGGTATCCCAGATATATTTGGTGGTGAGAGGCTTTGAAACATTTATCTGGCGAAAGAGGCATGTCATGTGACCTCTGAAGTTGACCAGTATAAATTCGGCTTACAGCCTTGTTCAGATTACACGACAAGCGCCAGCTGAAACTTGTTTAGAAATATAATAATTTATTTTGACGGGCGGCTTGCAGAGTGAGTTATTCAGGGCGGCCCGAAATCCGTATTCATAGGATGTGTTTAGGGTTTCGAAGGCCAGTCCGCTTACTTGCATGATCTATAAGCCTAGGTACTAGTTAGTACCTGCGGTTTGGTACGTTTTCTCGAGTGCACCCAGTGGGTTTATCACTAAACGTTTCAGCAGCTCGAAATATCCCGGGTGAGTCGCGCCTCTCCGCGATTGCTCCAGGGGTTTTCACAGGCTTCCTTTAGGATAAACGTTAGCTGGATTCCATAACAGAAGGTTTTCTCACTCTTTTTCTAGTATCCATTCCTTGTCGGTTGAGGCTGCAATTTTGTTGAACTAGTAGTAGGAACTTCCCGGTCCTATTTCCACAAGAGAAAAATGAAATAAAACAACGGAGGCAACCCTATCAAAAGGATCGGTTCTTGGAGAACCTGGGTCTTCCAAACTATTATATTGGGCTTCTAAACAACCAATGCTGCCGGACGAGCTATTTACCTATTTACCTGACGGGCTTCTACAAGTTGTGGGTCTGCAGGCTCTAAATTTCCCAATTGAGCAATCAAGTGCCTTTCACCCGATATAGAGTCATCATAGAAGTCTCTATATGTAATAAATGAAACAGACTGGTCAAACAAGCAAGGTTTTACCCTAATCTCTACTGTCACTCTAATATGAAACGAAGATAATTCTAAAGCTCTTGAAGCTCTTGAACGCTGGAGAGTAACTATCTGTTCTCTCTTGCAAAATCAAGGGAAAAAAATCTTTCAATGTTGGAATTATTGATTGCTCCGTCACTTTGTGATATTAAGGTTAGTGGAGCTGACCTAAAGGACATGGTAGCTCCGATATTTTCTTTTTTTTGAACATAACAGTGACAGGTCTCGTGGCTGATTCCCAGTTAGGAGGAGTACGATAGAACTACTATCCATGCATCATGGTTGCAGAATACCTCACTCTCCGGAACCTCACATCAACCACGCTTATTTTGAAATATGCTCAGCGGCTCCCGCCAGCAAAAGCCCCAGGGTGCGACATCAAGCAGGTTGTAAAGTTATTTATGAACAATGGGACCAGATCTGAACAGGCTGCAGATAGTTCGACGCCAAGCAGTGAATCTGTTGATAGACAGGAAATGTCAATTTTCATCGAACCTTTTCACTCAGTGACGACGGATATCCGGGCTTACGACAAGTCGGATAAGGAACGTTTAGAGCTGATATTTGAAGCGGAGGGCGAGAGATATCAAATCGAAACCCCTGTATCTACCAATCAGGACGGCACATTGAATCCGCTGGGCGAAAATCCCCGTTTCCGATTTACTGGAGTCTATATTAAGCTGGAATCCCACCTGGCGATATTCTCCTCTGCCAATCTCAATGCTTGGATGCGTGAGCTCAGAGATGAAACCTATCTCTCTGCCCTTTCAATTCCCGGTACACACAATTCCCCAACCCACTATTGCGCCGCCCCTTCAGTTCGCTGTCAAGCTGTCAGCCCTCGTGAACAGCTGGAAAATGGTGTTCGGTTTTTCGATATTCGTGTGCAGCCCCAATTTCCCAATGACCCAAGCAAAGACAACTTGCTGCTTGTCCACGGGTTATTCCCAATCTCTCTTAATGGACATAAATACTTCCGCGACGTCGTCAAGGAGGTCGAATCGTTCCTCGAAAGCAACCCTTCTGAAACGCTCATAATGTCCCTGAAAAGGGAAGGCCCAGGGAAACACACCGATGGGCAACTGAGCCGGATTCTCCGGGACCACTATGCGCAAGACGGGAGTCGGTGGTACACGGAACCTAGAATCCCCACCCTTGGCGAAGCCCGTGGTAAAATCGTGCTGATCCGGCGGTTTGGGCTGGAAGATCGGCTGAGAAGAGAGTGGGATGGACGAGGTTGGGGCATTGATGCTGAAGGTTGGGCTGATAATACCCCGTTTGCGATTAGTCCAAGTGGAGATATATGTGTCCAGGACTTCTACGAGGTACGAGACAAAAAAAAGATACCGCAGAAAATCGAGTATGTTAATGCACAATTTATGAGGTCGGCGGAGCTATCTTATCCGTTTGGTGCCATTGGTGAAGGAGGTACAAATAATAACGATGTTGGAGATCAAAAATATCCCTTTTATATAAATTTTCTGAGTGCGAGCAACTTTTGGAACGTAGAGGCTTGGCCTGGAAATATTGCTGCTGCTGTGAATCCTGCTGTGGTGGATTATTTATGCCGCAGACATCAGGGGGAGAACGGAGATTGGTCCACAGGGATACCGGTGTGTGACTGGGTCGGATTAGGGGGGAATTGGGACCTGGTGAGATGTGTTGTTGGTATGAACACGAAGCTTATGATGAGGCAAAGATCGTTCGGGCAAACATGAAGAACCTGGGACATCTTTTCTCTGGATGTAAGAAATATACCCGATTTTTGGAAACGTGCCAATTTATCGACAGATAGTTTTGACTCGGATAAGATATATGATACATATTGTACAATAGATATAGAGAAAAAGGTCAACATGTCTCAGAAGAACCCATATGAAAGCTAAACCAAAGGAACCACAAGCTATATCTAGATGTGAAATTAGGAAAATATGAAATGAAATTCATCTATTCAGCCTCTATTCTTTCGAAGCAGCCGCCATCTTCCCTTCGCCCTCGCTCTTAACATCGCTCTCTGGGCCGCTTTGCTCCTTTTCCAAGACGCTCCTCCGGCTCTCAAGAGTAAGATACAGACTCTTACCCGCGGCATCCAACGTCGTAGTAATACTCGCACCCGCTCCTTGCAAGAGCGACACAAGCTGGGATCTCAAACCCGTCATTCCACCTTCAATTCCACCAACCCATCTGGTCTGATCTTGGTCAAACACTTTGCCTTCCACCCTCGCTGCCAACATGATCAATTTCTTCAACCCTGCCTGCACAGGCAAGTCGTACAAACCCGGGTTCGCCCTCCGCCCTGGCGCAGGGAACTGCGGTGGCTTAGGTGCCAGAATTGATAGCGCAGCCTTTAAATGCTCAGGGGAAACATGAGGGAAACTGAGCACGGCTATAGGGCCAACCAATATATTAGAGAGATCATGTTTGCCCTTCTTGTCGAGCACGGCGGCATATGCAGCACGGGAAAGATCGTGGGTTAACTTGGGATCAGCTGTAGCCGCTGCAATCTTGCCGGCGCCACGAGGGGCAGTTTTGCCGGGCCGGAAGAAATCCACAACACGCAATGCAGCTTCAAAGATGCTGGTTTGAATGATTTTTAGTTGAACGAGGGGGGCTATAGGAGGTTCTGTTCTGCCAGCGGCGGCATTTGCTTCGTCAACTTTTTGTAGGGCTTTCGTAAGCTCACGACGGATGCCAGCCCATTCTACAGATTGAAGGTTGTTATGCTGGAAGATCAGGATCAGCGGTGTTGTGCGGAGGAGGGAGGCATATTGGCGATGGAGCTGAGATTTGCGGAACTCGGGGCGGCGGTGTGATGGGGGTTGGGATGATGGGTATGCTGTAGCAGAAGTAGAAATAGGTGATGATGGTAATGGTGATGCGGATTTCGGCGGGGATGTTTGGTTTATTGTGGATGTTGTAGCTGCCGCAGCTGTGCTGGCATAACGCCTAGATGATAAGAGGACCTCATGCCGAAGTGGATGTGGAAGGAGGGAAACGGAGAGTCGCAATCGTGGAGGCATTGGCGTGGAAAAATGATAATAAATATATTTAGAATAGATGTAGAGCAAGAAGAACTGTCACTTAGGGTCCAATGGCCATGTGTTTCGAAGTTGAAGCCCGATTGATATACCCCAGTGTCTTGCAAAGTTCGAATGGAGAATATTTTTTAGCCTCAGAAAAGCAGCCCAAGGCGGTGAGGATTCTGCCACGCTTTAATGACTCTTGTCCCACGCATACCGAGGGGCCCTTTTTATGAGATCAAACAATTGCATCTGCCATTGCATCTCTCTTTTATGCATTTAGTTGACAATTGTCAAGATTATCATGATCATTGGTTTCTGGCTGAAACATTCTGTGCATAACTTGAAACTCAATCGTAACCGGAGCTATGGCATCAGATAAGTCCGATGCCGCGATTTCGATATCGCCGCTACTTACGAGACTTGCCTATCCGGATGCCACATGTGAGGTTTCTTCAGGAGAAATCGCTGCTGCGTTTTCGCTCATTTTCGAAGATAAATTGTCTCTCATCCAGACCGCTGCGCTTCTCACACTCCTACATTCCACTGGCAAGGACAGGGATGCCGATGTGTTAGCAAAGTGCGCAACTCGGATGAGAGAAGCAGCTGAGCCCATTGAGCCGACAGCCCTACGAGTGTTGATTAAGGAACGGGCGAGAAAAGAAGGGTCTTACGAAGGCGGCTTTGTGAGTGGAATAATTACTGCTTTCTTTCTTTCTTTTCTTTTTTTTGGGGCAAAAATTGATTGATCTAGCTAATAACAATTTCTGGCGCCAGTGCGACATTGTTGGGACAGGCGGTGATTCGCATCGCACATTCAATATCTCCACCACTTCTTCCATTATAGCATCGCCATTGTTAATGATGGCGAAGCATGGAAATCGGGCCCAAACGTCATTTTCAGGCTCTGCAGATGTCTTGACTTCGATCACCCCCACCCCACCAAATATATCTGCCGTCCGACCAGAGAATGTCTTCAAGGTGTACGAGCAATCAAACTACTGCTTTCTCTTCGCTCCAAATTTTCACACCGGTATGAAGTTTGCGAATCCGGTTCGAAAGGGCTTGGGGATACGGACGATCTTTAACCTCCTCGGGCCCCTGGCAAATCCGATTGACTGGGGTATTGAAGCTCGCTTGGTTGGCGTAGCGTACCAATCCCTAGGTCCAATCTTCGCAAATGTGTTAAAGCTCAGCGGAGCTAAGAAGGCGCTGGTGGTATGCGGTGAAGAAGATTTGGATGAAATCAGCTGCGCGGGCAAAACTAATTGTTGGAAACTATCTGAATACCCTAACCCCGAATATCAAGGCGGCTCAGGCGATAATCCCGAAGACGAGGAAACATGTGATGAAGATTCCCCACCCAAAACTTTGGTGAAGATCGAATGTTTCCAGCTTCAACCTTCAGATTTTGGATTTTCACCGCACCCTCTTTCAGAGGTTGGCGGAGGCAAGATGCCTGAAGAAAATGCGCGGATATTGATGAGTCTGCTCCGCAACGAGCTACCTCGCGACCATCCCATCTTGGAATTCGTGCTCATGAACGTTGCATCTCTGTTGGTCATATCCGGCATTTGTGACGCTGATACAAGTGATATGGGTCCTGGTGACAGCGGGGAGGTTATTAAAGAGGTTGGTCCAGGTGGTGGACGCTGGAAGGAAGGTATTCGGCGAGCGCGCTGGGCCATTGAAAGTGGGGAGTCACTGAAGAGCTTGGAGAAATTCATTAAAGTATCAAACTCATTGTAACTGAAATAAAGGGGAAATTGGGGAAAGGTGTTTCCGGAAATCTATCTTTCGGATCTCGGGTGGACATTGTGTATTGACTGGGCTTTTTTTTTTTTTTTTTTTTTTTTTTTTTTTTT
>LGRN01000505.1:0-18219 GCA_001883825.1 Emergomyces pasteurianus Ep9510 | reverse complement strand
TTTCACTCAGCTCGGGAAGAGTCGGTAAGATGGTACGGAGTACTCCGTACAGTCGTCTTGTTCAGCCTACCAGCAAGCTCGTTCTCTGTGAGAAAGTTGCAGACTTCTCATAAAATTATGCTTTATCCACATTTTTGTTCTGAACGGGAAATTGGTGCCTCTTCTATTTTCAGTGTAGCCAAGCCCGGCAGATTGAAAACTGAGCTCTCTTCGTGAGCATGCGCTGAATCTTAACCAATTTTTGTGGACTGACAGAAGGGCATGAAGCAAATTTAGGAGTCGTGCGACAGCGGAGTTGCTCCCTGACTCATCTCGATTAGTTGGCTTGCAGATTCCCTATCACCACCTGGTCTTTGAACTTCCCTTCTAACTTCTAAAGGGCTCGCTTATGTTGGATGAAAGGCCAACTTTTTGCGGTTATGTGGAATTTCTTTTTTTTTCCCTCGTTGCTATTCAGCTGAATGCCATGATATTGGAAATAGACACAAAAACATCCATTGTCACCCCTCATCCTGTGGCCCTGCCAGGAATTGATTATACTCTGCATTGTCTCCCATTCATACCCCGTCCATGAGCAAAAACTCACTGTACAGCATATACGAGCTAGAAAGACTGTCATATGATTTGCCAACTGCTTTAATACCTTACGACCTACCATGGCTCTTCTATCCCGACGCTTTCCTTTCAACCTGGCTCCACAACCCGCTTGTCGTCCTACCGAGCAGCCAGATATGTGGCAACATTCTTCCACTTTACAATTCCTTTGTCGTCTGTCCCTCACCACCCATTGGACACGTTACAGAATATTCGTCTAGTTTTTTGAAACATACATGTCAATTTTTGCACAGCGTCGTTGCCTAATATATTTTTTCTATTTTATTCCTGCTACTACGGTACATACATTTGTTATATCGCTCCACAGCTTTCAGATGCCTGGAAGTTTCAAACCCTTCCTATAGGTAGGTAGGGCTCCTATAGGGCTCCTGCGACGACACTGCTCCTATTGGTCGATATGTTTTTTTGACGTGCTTGATTCCTGATCATTCGCCCATGTAATAATTGCCCGGTACTTCACATGCTGGGTTTGCAACATCTGTCCTGGACCATCCGGTGAAAACCCGGACAAAACTTTACAGACGTGCTACTGCGGCATACGAAAGACATTAGTTCTTTATGTCACTGGTACCATACTGCTGAAATCAAGGTCATTTGATAACGCTGACGGCATGAGCAGGCTTATTCTGCAACTGGGATGCAGCTATTTTTTGCTTGTCAAATCCACAGCCATGCGGGTTCCCCTTTTTAATCAATTACATGACAGCTAGCAAGGGCTGACCGCACATTAAGTCAGCCCTTGCTAGCTATCCTTATTTTCAAAATCTTTGATTAATTAGCCTTTCATAAAGCACGTGGTTTTGCGCTATTTGTGTGATGTTTTATGCGTCCACCCAGGCTTGAGCCAGTCAGAAACACCAACGAGATGAATTGAACTGTGACAGGCGCTCCCATTCTTTGGGGTATTGGTTACTTCGCTATCTCGAGTACCATCAATTTCACCGCTTTTACCCTGCCCCTATCCCTATCCTATCAGTAGTTTAGTCTCCAAATTTGATGAGTTGGGACACTGTTGGGCTTCGGGGCCTCCCACTGCTGGAAATTTGGTCATCAGTCGTGCCCTCCTGATCCGCTTCCCTGCTGTTGGCAGGCTGGAAAACAAACCACACCAGAAAAGGCCAGTTGTGAATTAACAACATAATTTCACTGTGTGTTGTAGTGTTCTCGGTGGCACAGCAGGTCCATGGTTTTGGTACTTTCGCAATCTTCCCTATCTCCCATCATTGTCTTCTCGCTTTGCTGGGAGTTACTTCCCGCCAGTTGGCAGAATGCGTGATGGCGTAATGAGCTCCAAAATTATATATGAATGTCAATTGCTCGCACTTATCCTTATCCTCCTCATCCTCATCTTTGATGGGACGACATACTGAGAGCCTTTTCACTAGTATGTTCTAGGTCGGAAAATGCGCTTAACGATATAACACTTGTACGGAAATATATCGGACTAAACTCCGTGTATGTTTAAGTGATCTCCGTTACAACCGGATATCATTTATTGGGTTCAATTAGCTCCATATCCATTCCTACAACGCCGCTACTTTTACCTACCCCTTAAAATTGACAGCATCTAGCTCAGACTACAACTCCAGCTTCGCTAATTGACAATATGGCGAGCATGACAAAATGGGACACACCATCCTATAAGTTTGACCCGCAGCACCGTTCTTGCATTGGCAAAAACACCGTTATTGCATGCCCCGAGTGTAACGGGAGTTTACGGTAAGCGTCAGCTCTGAACTATATCTTCACCAGCTCACTCGCATTCTTTTTCAAATCAGCTAATCGTTCTTCAAAAAGTACTCCCTGCACCCTTTGCCGCCATAAGCGCATTGTACAATATCCATGCTGGAGTTGCCAACCGCAAGAAGCTGTTAAACAAAGTATAGCCACAGATTCTTCCCAGGTAACTGCAAGGACAAGCGGTCAGTTTAACTTATCTTGCCCAGGCAGCCATTGTCTGTGGAACGTGCACCACAAAAATGGAAAATAAACCTGGATATACATGTTGTACATTGGACTTATCAACTTAGCCAGATCGCTAGCCAGCGATTTACCCATCGCAACTGCCCTCATACCCGTTTTAACTTCATGCTATGGGAGGCTCTACATATTTCGGGGTTGATTCAAGCGGCTGGCGGGATAAGGGGTGTATTCCTTCTCAATATAGCTGCTGAACTGGGGACTTATGGCATCATCAGACCCCTATCACCGGTCGTTCTTCCGCTTTTCCGCTTTTCTGTCTCCGTTTCACTTTTGCCCTCTGCAGCTCTTCCATGGTTAGCTGCCTCTATCTTCCTTCCCTAGTGTCCTTCTGATTTCCTTTCACAAACCCAAGATGTTCAGGACATGAGTGGGACGCTAAGAAAATCGGACTAGAATATGAGCACATAGGAATTTGGTCACTTAGTTACGTGGTCACGAGTTTTAGCGATTTTGGTCCCGTTCCCGTATAATTTGCCATTTTTGGCCGTCTTTGATATTTTTCTTCGACCCAGATAGAGGTTGACTTAAGGGCTCTCTTTAAATTTTTTCCCTATCATATTCCACTCCTCTTCCAGGCTCGCTTGCGCTCGTCAGATAGGAATAAATGATAACTTATGAGTATTATGAATGATTATGATACCAATGCAACTTGCAAGGCATGGATAATCTGGTCTGACCTTATATAATATGACCTAGCGTAAATGTGACATATTCCGTCCTACACAAATCCGTGAAGTTCTATGTATGCAATACTTGGCAAAGGATGATCTCAGCTGGAAGAGAGTATATCTCCCTCCTAACATAGGTGTAGACGAGACCACGCGAGGTCGGCAAAACAGAGGTAGTATACATTACCAATTATCAATCCATATATTCGGGGTTCTCCGGCTTCGTCGTGTCGGCTCTTGAAAAAATTATCTCAGTATAGCAGGATAAAATAAAAAGAGGGGTACGTAAAATTATATTTAAGAAGTGATTGGGAATTGAGCAGATTGAATAAAAGAGATAGGAACAAGTAGTGGGAAAAAGTTCGTAATATGACATATGGTCCTGGGTCAAACACCCCAACAACACGGTGACCAGGCAACATATAGAGTAATCGTCTGTCATGATGAACACAGTTATAATTCATCCCGAAAGCTCTCAGATATCAGATTCTAGAACCAAATTTATTAAACCCCTGAGTCTCATGTCCAACGCCCGTACCCAGCTGAATCTTCGACCCAATAAAAACGCCACATTTCTCTTTGCAGAAAACGAATTTCGACCCCGCAACTGGTCTTTCAATCGGCGAGTCTAGGTAGATAAAATCTAGTTAAAAATCATCCTATCGCATTTACTAGAGCAACCATAAAGATAAGAGGAACAGAAGCATTTAATATTCAGATACGAACCGATAGCTAACCAACGTGTCCACACGATGATTACTAGTACTGAAACTTCTCAGCTGCACCTTCTCTCCATTCTCAATCTCCTTGGCATCACTGTCACCCCACTCCATGGGCACCTCAGAGTCGGCATCGGCATATACGAGCACGTTGAATGTACAGTTGCCATCGAGGACCGGGAGAAAGGTGACAGAGGCGGTAATCTGGCGGAAGATCGCTTGGATTTCTTCTTGGATCTCCTTTTCGGATTTCTCGGGTGGAGGAGTGGCCGTAGCAGCATCAGTGGGCCTGAAATATTGCATCAATTTTGGGAATGGTTAGTCACGGATTTCGATCAGGGCTTGCCAGATGAGCACACCTGGGTTAATGATGTGAGACGTACATGGGGACGTTTTCGTTTTCGGATTCTGTTGTTTGGGCGGAGCGGCTTCGGGAAGATTTGCTATTTTTGAATATTTGGACCTGCATTGCCATACAATCTCCGTATCAGCTGGACATATTCTCGTGGTGGGGTAAGTATTAATGACATACGTCAAACTGCCATCGCTCAACATGCTCCCCAGTGTCCTTGCTTGTGATCACAATGACGAGTTTTGATATCTTGCCCCCAACCATCCACTTGTTCAGCTGCGACATGATCTTTTTAATGTACGCCTTGACTTGGTCGTCGGAGGATACTAGAAATAGGCATATTAGAGAAGGCCAAAGGTAGAGGCCAAGGTAGCCAGCCACTTACCCAGCATGTTGAGTCCATACTTCTTAACGCTGTGGAAGCCTGTTAGCCATAGTGTTCCTTACTCATTCAAGGATTAACTTGAGTGCCCTCACGCTGTAAAATCATCCGCTGGGTATACCCCTCGTTGGAATCTGTGGAAATTGTTCGTCAGCCTCCAGTATTCCGGCCTTCCGCTTCCCGCTTGCTCAGTTCTGTACCTACAAAATTGAGTGTATTGAATATTCGAACTGCGGAATATCAGCGCCAATCCATTGGCTCTTGGGAAATTTCACTCACGAATTCCGCAACGAGTTTTGATGAGCCTGAATTCCAATTATCAGATTCAGTTAATTCCTGATGATGCGGGGTTTATTTGGTGAAGACTTACCTTTCAACGACAGCTTATGGACTTTCGATTTGTCCTTTTGGGCAGACATTGTGACAGGGTATGTATCGATAAGTGGCTTTAATCAAGTATAAATAAAAATCGCTCAGACAGTTGGACAGAAATTTTTTTAAACGTATGCTCTCCTCTTGACGGAATATTTTATTGTTTACTGCGGCGCGTTGAGGCGGAGATGCCCAAAGTCACGTTACTGACTGCTCGGCCCACCTTCCCTTCTGGGCCGGAGGTGGCAGAGCCGCATTCCGCCGAAAATCTTCCCAATTCCAGAACGAGAAATATCCAACGACAAACCTTGAAACATACGCGGGGTACACCAGTGAGCATTGGATGACTTGTCCAACAACTATACTAGTGACGCCCTATACCCGACGTCAATGCAGATATCCCGATGCGAGGATGCCTGCAGTCAGTCGGACGGCTGACCTCAGTATTGCGGCAGTCTCGGTTGCTAGCATTGCCAACTAGATCCCCCTGTCGGTTCTTCAATCCCTCTGGGCCCCGCAATGCGCAAGCCAGGAAGCCGATCTCAGAGCTTGAACGACGTATCGCCACAATCCCAATTGAACGCTTCCGAAACTTCTGCATCGTTGCCCACGTCGACCATGGGAAAAGTACGCTCTCTGACCGTCTACTCGAGCTGACGGGGACTATTGAGGCGGGCTCGAACAAGCAGGTCCTAGATAAATTGGATGTTGAACGAGAGCGTGGTATTACAGTCAAGGCGCAGACATGCACTATGCTCTACAATCACAAGGGCGAAGACTACCTACTACATCTCGTCGATACGCCTGGTCATGTTGATTTCCGCGCTGAGGTGTCGCGGAGTTACGCAAGTTGTGGAGGTGCAATACTTCTCGTTGACGCCAGTCAGGGAATCCAAGCACAGACAGTAGCCAATTTCTATCTTGCTTTTGCGGAGGGTCTCAAGTTAGTGCCGGTCATAAATAAAGTGGATTTGCCGTCCGCAGACCCAGAGCGCGCCCTGGATCAAATGAAGAACACGTTCGAACTAGACCCCAAGGCAGCAGTGCTGGTATCTGCGAAAACTGGCTTGAATGTGGCGCAACTTTTACCCACTGTTATTGAACAGATTCCTTCGTAAGTTCTATTTTTAATTTTTATGACCAAAGTCTTATAAGAACGTTGACCTTGTGCTAACTCTAATGTAGCCCAGTTGGCGATCGCACAAAACCTCTCCGAATGCTTCTTGTTGACTCGTGGTACTCTACCTACAAGGGCGTGATTCTTCTCGTGCGTATTTTTGATGGCGAGATTAGAGTAGGCGATCAGGTTATATCCTTCGCGACTGGTCTGAAATACTTTGTTGGAGAAGTTGGCATCATGTATCCTGGACAGACCCCCCAGTCGGTCCTCCGGGCGGGGCAAGTTGGATATGTGTATTTCAATCCGGCTATGAAACGTAGCCAAGAGGCCAAAGTGGGCGACACTTACACCAAGGTTGGCTCAGAGAAGCTGGTCCAACCGCTCCCTGGATTTGAAGAACCCAAGGCCATGGTTTTCGTCGCTGCCTACCCTGTGGATGCCGGTGACTTCCCCCATCTTGAGGACAGCATTAATCAACTGATCTTGAATGATCGTAGCGTTACGTTGCAGAAGGAATCATCCGAGGCATTAGGAGCCGGGTTTCGACTTGGTTTTCTTGGTACCTTACATTGTTCGGTTTTCGAAGATCGTCTTAGACAGGAACATGGCGCGAGCATTATTATCACACCACCCACTGTCCCATTCAAAGTTATATGGAAAGATGGGAGGGAGGAGATTATCACAAACCCTGCACTCTTCCCCGAGGAAGACACCCTGCGTGCCAAAGTAACTGAATTACAAGAACCATTCGTTTTGGCCACTCTCACATTCCCCGAAGAATACTTGGGAAGGGTCATTGAACTCTGCGAATCCAATAGAGGCGAGCAAAAGAGCCTTGAATTCTTCACGTCTACCCAAGTAATTCTCAAATATGAATTACCCCTTGCCCAACTAGTCGAAGACTTCTTTGGCAAGCTCAAAGGATCCACGAAGGGCTACGCCAGTCTAGATTACGAGGAATCCGGTTGGCGACGCAGCAATATTTCCAAACTCCAACTCCTTGTAAACAAAGTCCCCGTCGATGCTGTTTCGCGCGTTGTGCATGCCAGTCAGGTGCAGAGACTCGGGCGGCTCTGGGTCAGCAAATTCAGGGAGCATGTTGACCGACAAATGTTCGAAGTGGTGATACAAGCCGCTGTCGGGCGGAATATAGTAGCGAGGGAAACTATCAAGCCGTTCAGAAAGGACGTGTTGCAGAAGTTGCATGCTGCCGACGTTACGCGGCGAAAGAAGCTGTTGGAGAAGCAGAAAGAAGGCCGGAAGAAACTGAAAGCTGTTGGAAATGTGGTGATTGAGCACAAGGCTTTCCAGGCATTTTTGGCGAAGTGATCTAATTTCGTCTGCCTGCCATGTATGATGTACGATATGCCAACTATATAGAAGCTGTTTTGGTAATATTTATGTTGTACATATTTGCATTTTGACAGAGCATATTTCGGCGTTGGGTACCCCTTGTATTTTATATTTCCCTACAAGCTACCCCGGTTTCGATAGGTAGTTTCTCGACTCGAATAAAGAAATAAAAAGATAATTTAAATTTAATCCCCTTCTAAAAATTTCTTTTAGATAAAACGTATACATGTACGACTGAATGGGTTATTTACAATACAGGCGGTGTCTACACTCCAAACCTGTCGCCGGCAGAAAAAGGTTTTCGTCGCCAACCCCGCCATGACCGAAGAATGGATGTCAAAAAAAATGAATGATGACTCCAAACACCAACACCAACTCAAACCTCACCAAAATAGAATTAATTTTACCACCCTCCCAACCTATGAACCAAGCTATTATTTCGCCTTTAATCGAATCTTCAAGCACAAATTCATCCTATCCGAGCTTTAGCGTACATTGCTAGCTCTTATTTGCGCCGACTTGAAAGCTCCGCCTCCGCATCAGTCTGACAATGATCGCTTCGTGATATCGGTGTCATGCAGTCTGCAGAGGCTGTACATATCGACCTGGGGAAAGCCCAGGTCGTGGATCGCGTTCCAAAGGTCATTAAGGAGATAAAATTCGGCGTCCTGTGAGTCCAATCCTTTTTTAAAAAAAACATTAGAAAAACTAGGTGGGAACATGAATTGGAACAGATTGGGCAGGCTGGAAGAAATAGTTCACTAACCACAATAACTGTGCCATCACTACAGCTCGACCCAAGATATCGTGAGCCAAGCCGTTGTTGAGGTTTCGGATAGAAAACTCTTCGACCTTGAAAATGACCGCGCCGTCGCTCCCCACGGCCCTCTCGACGGGCGCATGGGAATATCAAGTAAATCGGGCACTTGCGAAACCTGCGGCGGAGCGCTACAAGTCTGCAGCGGACATTTTGGGCATGTGAAGTTGGTTCTACCGGCTTTCCATGTGGGTTATTTCAAACGGGTTATAAGCATTCTTCAGGAGATTTGCAAGGTTGGTGCTTCTTCAATCTTGTTTCTTGCTACTTGTTTTAAATAGTCATTGAGTTCACTGACACAATCTCTTTCTCTCTCCACGCAACAGGAATGCTCACACATCCTCCTTCCTGAAACCGAACGGCGGGCGTTTCTAAAAGAGTTAAGACGGCCTGGTATAGATAACCTCAGACGCATGCAGATTGCGAAGAAGATCAATGAGCGATGTCGAAAGACTCGGATCTGCTACATCTGCAACGCAGTCAACGGTGTAGTAAAGAAGGCAGGAACAAGCGCGCTGAAAATCACGCACGAGAAATTCCGTGCGTTCAATGCGTCGACATCTGTGAAGAAGATTCCCCCCCCAAGCAAAGTTGTCTTCGACCAGTCTTTCGAAGAAGCAAAGAAGAGCAATCCGGATATTGAGAAACATTTCAAAAAAGCACATGATGACCTACACCCGCTGCGTGTGCTGAAGCTGTTTCGCCTCGTTTCGAACGAAGACTGTGAACTTCTTGGCTTAAACCCCGAGGAGGCTCGACCGGAGGTATTTCTTTGGCAGTTTATTCCCGCTCCGCCTGTCTGTATCCGGCCGTCCGTTGGGCAGGAGGCGGCCAGCACCGAAGATGACTTGACAGCCAAACTAGGGGATATCATTCAAAGCAATATCAACCTCAAAAATGCGCTCAGCAAAGGTGCTCCCGTACAGACCATCATCGAATGCTGGGATTACATGCAGCTACAGCTTGCGGTGTACATTAACAGCGACGTGCCAGGGTTGCAGAAAGCTGATTTTGGAAAACCAATTCGAGGTTTTTGCCAACGACTCAAAGGAAAACAGGGGCGATTCCGTGGAAATCTTTCAGGGAAACGAGTGGATTTCTCTGGGAGAACTGTAATTTCTCCTGATCCCAACCTCCGTGTCGATGAGGTCGCTGTGCCTCAGTTGGTTGCCATGAACATGACATATCCTGAGCAGGTGACAAGATATAATAAGGAAAAGTTGCGACAACGGATTCGAAATGGCACAAAGACTTGGCCAGGAGCAAATTATGTTTTCAAGAAAAGCCAGAATTTTAAGATGAACCTAAAGTTTGGAAACCCGAACCTGGTCGCCAGCGAGCTAGAGGAAGGGGATGTTGTCGAGCGGCATATTGAAGATGGAGATATTGTTTTGTTCAACCGACAACCATCCCTCCACAAACTCAGTATCCTCTCCCATTTTGCCAAAGTCAGACCGCACAGAACTTTCCGTCTTAATGAATGCGTATGTAACCCCTACAATGCCGATTTTGACGGTGATGAAATGAATCTACACGTCCCTCAGACAGAAGAAGCGAGAGCCGAAGCGATGGAATTGATGGGAGTTAAAAATAATTTGGCTACGCCGAAAAACGGCGAACCGATCATTTCCGCTATTCAGGATTTCATTACAGCTGCTTATATGCTGAGTAGCAAAGACGTTTTCTATGATCGCAAAACCTTCACTCACTTCTGCCTCTACATGCTTCTACCCGATACTCAATTTGACCTTCCTCCTCCCTCAATCCTGAAGCCCCAAATGCTGTGGACAGGAAAACAAGTCTTCAACATATTGATGCGGCCCAATAAACAGTCCCCGGTTTTGGTTAACTTGGATGCAGCATGCCGAGAATTTAAAGCACCCAAAGGAACTCCCCGTGACTTGGATATCAACGACGGATGGCTTTGCATTCGCAATTCTGAAGTCATGTGCGGTGTGATGGATAAATCCACCATCGGATCTGGCAAAAAGGATTCTGTATTTTATGTTATGCTTAGAGATTTCGGGCCTGCAGTTGCAGCTGAGGGCATGAACCGTCTCTCAAGACTTTCTGCCAGGTGGTTCACCAACCTAGGTTTCTCGATCGGCATCACAGATGTATACCCTGGCGAAAAACTATTAGAAGAGAAACGCCAATTGGTTGAACATGCTTATGCGCAGTGTGATGACGTTATTCAACAATTTAGAACCGGGAAGCTCGAGAAGGCTCCAGGATGCGACGAGCAGATGACAATGGAAAACACAATATCCGGTATTCTCAGTAAGGTCCGACAGCAAGCTGGGGAGATATGTATCGCCGAACTGAGCAGATGGAATTCTCCCTTGATTATGGCCACTTCTGGTTCCAAAGGTTCGGATATTAACGTCGCTCAAATGGTTGCCCTCGTAGGTCAGCAGATTATTGGAGGGCAACGAGTTCAGGACGGCTTTCAAGATCGAACATTACCACACTTCCCCAAACATGCTCGCCAGCCTCCTGCAAAAGGTTTCGTGCGAAATAGTTTTTTTTCCGGGCTGACTCCAACAGAGTTCCTTTTCCATGCCATTTCTGGAAGGGAAGGCCTTGTCGACACAGCTGTTAAGACTGCAGAAACTGGTTATATGTCCCGCCGGTTGATGAAGTCTCTTGAAGACCTATCGACGCGGTATGATGATACCGTTAGAAACTCATCGTCTAATATTGTTCAATTCCAATACGGTGATGATAAATTGGATCCCGTCGATATGGAGGGGAGAGCGAAACCAGTTCACTTTGATCGCACGTTTACTCATGCCGAAGTCACCACTTTTAATAACTCCGACGACGGTCTTCTTCCGGATGAAATCATAACTTTGTGCCGAACCTTGCTCGCTTCAGAGAGGGCTAAACTAACGAGATATGACCTACTAGGCAAGAATTTAGATTATAACGACCGAAGTGATCACGGTATTGATCAGCTGGAAAGTGCCAGGGATTTCCTCCAATCCATTGAGGATTATGTATGCGCTAAATCTGAAAAGTTGAAGTCCATTGACGGTGGAACTAAGCGGCGAGGAAGGGGTATTGATCATACTGCTAAAATATCGAGCAAGACCCTCAAGTCATTCATTACCGCCTGCTTAACCAAGTACAAGAGAGCCCAAGTTGAACCCGGCCATGCAGTTGGTGCTGTCGGCGCACAGTCAATTGGAGAACCGGGAACACAAATGACACTGAAAACTTTCCATTTCGCCGGTGTTGCCGGTATGAGTATCACTCAAGGTGTACCACGTATCAAAGAAATTATCAATGCATCCAGGGAAATCAGTACACCAGTTATCACCTGTGACCTTGTCAATAAAACCGACCTTCGCGCAGCCCAAATTGTTAAGGGCCGGGTTGAAAAGACTTTTATCCGGGATATAATTTACTACATCGAGGAAGACTGGACCGGCAACGAAGCGTACATCAACATTAAAATCGACTTTTCCACCATTCAAAACCTACAACTCGAGTTGAATCTCCAAGATATCCTTGCAGCGATAAAAAAACACAAACGGTTCAGATCAGCAGATCTGAAATTTCGTTCCTTCGGCTCGCACATCCATATCTTTGTTGACCAACAAGCCACGCGAACTGCTCTCTCGAAAACCGAAGAAGCCGCCACCGGCGCCGACCCGTACATTCGCCTCAAGCATCTCAAACGCCTTATCCCAAGCATCCAAGTGATCGGTCACCCCCAATGCGCACGAGCCATTATCCGCACAGACGAAACAAACACTACCAACACCCTGCTTGTCGAAGGCTACGGTCTGCGCGACTGCATGACCACCGACGGCGTCAACGGCTACCACACCCGCACTAACAACATCATGGAAACCCGCACCGTACTCGGCATTGAAGCAGCACGAACCACCATCGTCGATGAAATCGGCGAAGTCATGAAAGACATGGCCATCGACCCACGGCACATGCAGCTGCTTGCGGACGTGATGACATACAAGGGCGAGGTGTTGGGAATTACACGCTTCGGCCTCGCCAAGATGCGTGATTCCGTGCTACAGCTCGCTAGTTTTGAAAAGACTGCTGATCACCTGTTCGACGCTGGTGGGGCGGGGAGGACGGATCTTATCGAGGGTGTGTCCGAGTGTATTATCGTGGGGAAGAGTGTATCGCTGGGCACGGGAGCGATGGAGGTTGTACGCGCGCTGAACTTCTATGAGGGCCAAATTGGACAGAGGAAAACAGCTTTTGAAGATGCATGGGTGGAGCTTTGTGAGCGGCGAGTTCCTGGTATTCGTACTGCAGGTACGGCGGTAGACAGAGAGGTGGGACCGAGAGCTGTGAAGAGGCGAAGGAAGGAGGGGGTATGGGAGGGCAGCATGTGATGTGAAGCCCGTTGTGATGACCCTTTATGGTCTATCCATGAGTTCGCCTCTCATATAAACCCACACGCATACGCGAGCGCATTCACCATCTCCTTGATACGATGTGATGATGTATTTATGGTCTGATATATGCGTGTATGTATATATTGATTACGCTAGGATGAAATATATAAACTCGAAAAGGCCACCAGTTTGACCCCGTAAATTTAATCTCAGCCAGATAAAATCTTAAAAACCACCATTAATCCAAAAATAAGCATCGACCACCACTATATTCTCAAAGAAAATCCACGACGACTTAGCTATCAACTCAAACAGAAGGCGGCAGGCGTGTAGAGAAAGGCTCCGTGGCCTGCTGTTTAGTCTGTCTATCGAGGTTTGGAGGGTATTTCTGCGTGCGCGCCTCCTTCCTTTCAGTCATCGCGCTGACCCTTTGTTGGATACGTTTGACTCGCTCCTCAAGTGCTATAGATTTAACCTCATATTAGCTACTTACTTTAATCCTAGGTCGTCCAAGGATAGTGACAATTAAACTCCAGGGAAGCGGTTGAGAGTGCATCACTTACGCTGGTCCTCTGGTATAGTTTCGATCCCCGCCGTCGCATGTTCGGAAGTGGGAACTTTCTGACCTGGAAAAGCGTCCGATTCTACAAAAGTTTCTGCTGGTTTAGAAATAGGTTGCGTGTTCAGATCCTGTGTTTCTGCTGTACTATCATCGAATGCGGGGTGAGAGGGTGGCTCCATATCAGATTCCGGCGTGACTTCCATATAGTTATCTATCAGGTCGGAAAGCTGACCATTTACTGCATCCTCCTCTTCAGGATTCGATAGGGTGTCTAGGCCCGCGTCCGTTCCACTCTCTGACCCGTGTATAAGACCTTCAGACGACGGACTGTCATCGCTCCCTTCTTGCGAATCTCGGTGGTTATTATCGCCGGCGATATCGCGCGGCAGAGCAAAGAGAGCAAGTTGTTCGTGATGGCGGGCGAGGTGGCGTTCGAGATGATGAAGATTGAGGATTGTCTCTCTACATAAAGGACAGCCGACCGTCGATAAGTTGTCTACGGGTCCGGACCATTGCAAAAGGGCAGAGCGGGAATCACCTTGTGACAATCTTGCGGAACGATGCGCAGTTTTTTCGTGGTTGAACCAGGCGCGTCTTCTGTTGTACATTTTGTTAGGTGTCGGACAGTAGCGGAACGTGCAGATGTAAGGCTGGAGGTCATCGAAGATGTGCCGCGCCCAGGACAAAGGTCCGCGAATAGAAATTAAGTAATAGCAATAAGGGCATTCGAAGCCATGAGGCTTACTTTCGGCTTCGGCCGGGAGAGGAGGGAGGCGTAGATTTGTGTCATCTCCGACTGTCAACGCGTAGGAAGTTTCTGACGGGGCGGGGCCAATGTCGGCGTCCCCCCCTGCCGTATGCAAGCCAAATACCGCACTATCACCCGTGAATGATGTAGCAGTGGTTTCTGACAGTAAGGTCCGTCGTCCGGCTTCCGTATTGGAGTTATCTGCAAACAGTGCTGTCGTGGTCGCCGAAACGCCCTGAGAAAGCTTTTCATGATGTCGTTCACGGCCCTTCAAATATTCCCGCCGTTTTGTGATAGCAATTCCCAGTCGCTGGACGAGCCAGCGTTCTGCATTCGGAAATTTCTGCTCAACATGCTGAATGTCAAACTGGGTGAAATGAGACAGATCAATGTTGGTCCTTAGCCGGTCGTGCTGGGCTGGCTGGCGAATGACCATTGACAATTTGTATAGGCATTTAATAACAACTTTGATGTTCTCTAGTAGCTGGAACAGTTCTGCTGGCTGAGGAAGTTCCGCTTCATCCAAAATAGACCCATCGTCTAAATGGTCGTCGTCAGACCAATCTTCCGCGTTTTCCTCCTCAGGGGACCCTTCTCCAGATACAATGGCGAGTACTACAGATGAGATTTAGCCCCGGTTTTATTCTAATAAAATAAGGAAAGCCAAAGACAATGAAAGGCCGCAACTGGGTAAATGTGAAACAGGGCAAATGAAAAGAGTTTCTGAGAAAGGAAGGCTAAATATATTGAAAAGAGATGAAACGAGAACATTTTTTCCTGCAGAGAAGAGATGAAATATTTATTCCCAAAGAGCCGGAGCTTAAATACCTAGGAATGGGAAGCTCATAAAATCGGCAGCCAAAACAATGAAAAAGCAACATGTTGAAAGAAGAAAATAATCAAAAAAACACTCACCTTCGTTCAATGACCCCCTTAAAGCCTCAAGAAGCGAACCGACCTGGGCTCGAATATGGGAAGCATCCAGGAGGCGATATTCCAACGATGACGGCCCACTCTTGTGTGCTCCTATATTGCCCGTCCACACTCGCAGGCGGCCATGTTCATCCCGCAAATCTGGCAGAAACTTCTCTAGTGAAGGTACATATGGCTCGAACAAGATCGGAATGTTGGTTGATCGATCATCAATGAGCGGATCATCCTGCGCCGCGATTATCTTGTCACATCTGGAACATGCAGCTTCAAAAAGTCGCAGACCAACCACGCACCCAGCTCGACTCCACTATCACCTAATTACTCACCATGATGTCCCAGCAGATGCGCCCTGATTCTGTCTTTTTACTGCTTTTACCACGCGGTCAAAAATGGCTCGTCTTTTACCCATAGATATGGTGGCCAAGTTTTTTTAATGGCTGCCACCCTTTAATCTTCTATCAGTGCCAATGGAGACTTAACAACAAATACTTGACCTACATGATGAGCAAGTTCAGATGCAAAAACTATGACAGCTCTACAAAGATTGGAGTAGCAAGAGGATGTCTATACTCCACAAGTGTATGAGACAATGACCTGGTCTGAACCCCATTTCCAGCCTTCCGCTCATCAACTTGATGTCGGCATCTTATGTCGCAACCTGACAGTTAATGAGATCTGGTTGTTTTTGTTTTGGCATTAATCCTGAGAGGGCAATACTGTTTCTAACAAAAGTCGTATTTATTGCACCTTTTGACAAAGAAAATGCTGAGAAAGGCAACAGTTCAAATACTTTGCTTTTTTCAATCTTTTTTTGTTTGTTCATCGTCAACTCAACGTCTTGAACAAAGCTGTGCCAGTTCAAGATAAACGAACACTGATGACTGAGACAACTGATTGATCAATCAGGTGCTTCATCTAATAGCTCGAGGTTTTAGAAATATTCAACTATTACTACAAGTACATGCTTTGAAACTAAGAGCCTGAAAAGCAAGGTTATGCACATTTCAGTGTTCTATCATGCTCCATCAATCAACAGATTTGCGCCCAGTTAGATCTAGTTACAAAATAGATCAAGGCTTCAGAAATAACACAGCAAGAATGCGGTCAGAACTTCTTCAGATCAGAATCTCATCGTTTCAGCACAGTAGTCACTTTAACTAGAGCGTCTCAATCAAGCGTGTCGATCCGTGCATTCTTTCTGTCTCTTTCAATGATTCTAGTTTATGCAGGGCAAATCTTGAGAAACGCCCAATATGCTAGTGTAACGCGTGACATTGGATTGTTGAGATATTCTTCATCGTAGTTAGACCTTTCAAGGCTCCGTATGAAGTCGTCAAACAGGTCGTGGAAATCCGTCAGAACTTTTATGTTCTTATCCGCGATAATGGTCGCGTGTGTGTTTAAAAGGTTAATGGTGGCAGTATACGCTTGTTGAGACTGTTAGCTTCTATTTACCCCATTGTCTCTAAGTGCCGGTATGTACTTTACTTACAGACAGAAGACTGAACGATGCCAGGATGTAGACCATAGAGTTTGACGTAGATGTCGAAATCGCGACGTCGCCCCGGGTGTTTGTATAAATCCGCGTCCCTCCAGTATCAATAATCCGGTGGTCACTGGGTGTTGCGTTCAAGAGAATATCCCGCCTGTAAGTGCTGATAAACCGGCTTCGGGAATCCTTGAGATCACTCACGGAATGCTGGAGATTCGAGACGGTGCGCCTGAGAGATTTGCATTCATTTTTCACATCTATCAGTTCGCTCTTGGTGGATTCCAGTTCTGTCTTGAAGTTTTCTAGGGCATTCTCAGTTGTTTCAAGTCGGCTGGCAAAGGCTTCTCTGTCAAAGTGACCCTCAGCATATCGAACACCTCGTCGGTTTGTGACCACAGGCATGCCCCGGACCGTCTGAAATTGTAGCTGATGATTGTCGATCGTATCTTTTAGCATCACTTGAGCCTGCTCGATCATGATTTCTGGGTCAGCAATTTCGATTGTCACTGCGGCGATGGCATCGCAATGATCGTCAGGTGTTTGAGGCGAATCAGACGGAGCAGAATCAGACTTTGTTAGGGTTTCTTGAGCTGTCTGCAATCGCTGTACGAGGCTGGTCTTTCAACCTGTTGAACTGAGCCCGAGTGCCTTGAGCTGACGTCTTAGTTCCTGGACGGTCGGCATCTTTGTAATACTTTGGTGACATACTCACTGAAATTCAAAGTCTCCTTTTCTCAAAGATCTCGACAGATTAAGAGCTCTTTCTTGATATTTTGAGTGACTGATTTGGCTTACAGCGGGAAGGCGTGAGTGAGATGTTTCAATTCATTTTAGTTAAGTTGGTGACATCACAGACCTTTTCTTTGAAGTGTCTCCGAAAACCTTGTTCCAAGATCTGCATGGAGGCGAACTTTTACTGGTTGAGACATTTGTCCACCTACAGTAATTATTCTTCAATGCCCATCAGTTAACCCCGTGCCCTGGCTGGGAGCTGGCTTAAAGTTATAAATACGGAGTACGGAGTACTCCCGTACTGCAGACTGCAAACATGCCTCGGCTCATTCGGCCGCGAGAAACAAGAAACATCCCACCGAGTAACTTAGTTAACTATGGAGTAAGGAGTAATTTATATCAAGTGAAAAGGGCCACCAGTAGTAAATGTGAAGGGATTGATTGATCGGAAAGGACACTGTATAAACTGGCGAACTGAATCTGATAATAAAAGATATAGTTAAGATAAAATATTACCCAATCCCCTGCTGAAATAATTAGCGGATTTTGAAAGCCGTTCCGTCGCCGCAATGCAGTTAAAAATATGATTGCTTGATTGCGGGTATTTAGGCCATATATCCACATGCTCCAATTAATATAACCAAGTCAGCTTTACCTCTCTATTTTATTTATTTTATTTATTACCATCAGCTCTCAGTTTTCCTTCTCGTCAACCCGTTAGTATATAGCTATTCGTTTTCCATATAATACGTAAATAATACGTAAATTCTCCAGCAAAATTCATTTTCAGTTCTCATACTAGTACTATATTTTACCCGCCTACCCTTTAACCGGAAAGCCTCTCAGCTATACACTTCACGATGGCTGCGAACTTACCATCCTACACGCATTTCAACGTTACCTTTCCGCAGGAATATGTCGCCCATATCGAAACTAACCGGCCGAAGAAGCTGAACGCCTATTTCGAACCGTACATACAAACCCAACCCCCCCCCCCCCCC
>LGRN01000504.1:0-18230 GCA_001883825.1 Emergomyces pasteurianus Ep9510 | reverse complement strand
GATCATCTTTAAAATCTCATTGAACAAAGACGAATTTATGTTAGCTACAAGCAGCCACGAACCACAGAACGAAGAAATGATCATTAATCTTACTAGAGAAGAGCTCATGAAGCTTCTTCAGATGAAGAAAAGACTGACAGCTTAACAAGTGAAGCTACAGAATCAATAATAAGAACTTAAGAAGCAATAAATGACCACTGAAACTTTAAGCTCAACTGAAGTTATCACTATCTCTCTCTCTACTGAATTAAAACAGTTAAAAGCAAGCCTTTCAGACCTCACTTGCTATAATGACAATAATTTCTTCTATTTTCCACAGTTTCTCAGCAATCTCAAAGTCAAGATTATAATTAATAAACAGATCATTAAAAATGAACAAGCTTAGATGTAGTATGCTTTTAAAAGACTGAAGAGCAAAGCATCAGCAAGAATTCATTCTTAAGTAAATCAGTATTTTAAAATTAATAAATTTATTATCAAGAAATTTCTTAAGCTTCTGAAGTCAACATTCACTGACACAGTCTATAAACAGAAAGTCTTAAATAAACTAAATAGACTGAGATAAGAAAAGAGAAGTTTTAATAAACTCTTAACTGAGCTGAAACAACTGCTTTTAAAGACAAGTAAGCATGAATAAACTAATCTAATTAAAAAAGACTATCTAAAAAGAGTCTTCAATCAAGAACTAAAGAAGCATCTCTTAAGTCTGAATGAAAAGAAGTTCTATAATAAATTTAAGAATTAAGTAAAAAGAATTACAGACTGTGTAAAGAACTTTAATAAGTTTAAAAAGAGTCAGCTGAGTTGACGCTGAAATATTTTATTTAAAAAACTTTAAAAAAGTCTTTCTTAGACTTCTTCTGAATTGCAGAATGTCATAGACTGAGAGTTCACACCTGCACGAACTGTCAGAAAGAAAGACAAGAGAACATAACACACTGTATAAATAGATCTTAAAAAACTAAATAGAAGAAAGAAAAAGAGATTGTGCTTTCACTGTAAAGCATTAGAACACATGATCATAGATTGTTCTTACAAGTCTGCATGACACTCTGTAAAGACTGTCAGTGTAGTTCTTATATTAAAACTCTGTCAAAGTTGCTCTCAGCTTCAGTCAAAGATGAGTAGCTTTAACAGTAGCTCAAGAAAAAGCTCTCTAAAACTAAGAAAAGAGTAGTCTCTGTTAAAAATTGTTTATAAAAGCTCACGAAGAAACAAGCAGTCAAGAAATAAAAAAAATTTAAGAAGAAAATGATTAGAGACTCAATCTATGTAAATGCTGTCTTAAATAGCATACACTTCACTAGAGCAATGATAGATTTAGAGTGCGCTCTCTATAACATCATCTTCTCACACCTTGCATGAAAATTGAACCTTCAGTGTATGAAATTTCTTGATCGTCTTATTAAAGAATTTGATGATAACTATTAAATGATTGACAAAGTAGCTTGCGCGGCATTGAACATAAAAAAACATCTAACTAAGAGATTTTACTTCTATGTAATTAAGACCTCTTAGAACTTAGATTTCTCTTATATCACTTTAAAGATGTCATGACTGAACATGTTCAACGCAGTGTCTGACAGTAAAAGATGAAAGCTGTGTTTTCATTCAGGAATTGTAATAAAAAACACTCTGACTCTCAATGAAAATTCTCAATTAATTCAAGTCTTAATAGTTACATTTAGACATCATCTCTGCAAACACTACAAGCAAGACAACACTCAGATCTTCTCAGCTAGCCTGAAGAACATAAAGAAAGTTCTAGAGATAAAAAAAAAATTCACTGACTCACGAAAGAAACTGTTTAAACATTATTATGTTTATTTAAATGTGTTTAATCGTACTGCAGCCAACACTCTATTCTCTTATCACAAACTAGAAATAGACCACAGAATCATGTTAAAAAATAAGAATGAAAAAGAGGCTCAATCACCTTGAGGCCTTCTCTACAACATGTCTCAGAATGAACTTCTTGTTCTACAAAAAACACTATTGAATTACTTAGATAAGAGCTTTATATAAGTAAGTAATTCATTGACAGCAGCCTCTGTGCTCTTTGCTTGAAAATTAAAAAATGATCTATGATTCTGTGTAGACTATCATGGCCTGAATACAATCACTTGCAAGAACAGATATCTTCTCTCATTGATTAATAAGACTCTAGAATGTATTGATAAGATAAAATGATTTATAAAGCTTAATATTACTGCAGTCTTTTACAGACTTCATATTACAGAAGACAATGAATAAAAGACAGTCTTCAGAACTTAATATAGACTCTATGAATGACTGATAATTCTCTTTGAATTGACAAATGCCCTCAGCATCTTTTAGAAGTACATTAATTAAACTCTATAAAAATATCTAAACAAGTTTGTATTCACATACATTAATGACATCTTGATTTTCATCTCAGACAGTCTTAAACAACACCGCTAACATGTTAAAAAAATATTTATCAAGTTACATAAGACAGGTCTTCAGATTAATATAGACAAGTGTGACTTTAAGATTCAATCAATCAAGTATCTAGAATTTATTATAAAGGCTGGGAAAGGCGTGAGCATAGATTCAAAGAAGGTTTAAGCAATTATAAAATAACAGACCTCTACTACGATTAAAGATGTTCACAAGTTCATAAAATTTATAAACTTCTATAGAAGGTTTATACAGAATTTCTCAAAGATCATGACTTCTCTTACAGAACTTACAAAAAAGAACATGAAATTTAACTGATTTAAAAAAGTAAATCAGATCTTTGAACTGTTTAAGAGAATGTTCATCTTTACATCAATGCTGCTACAGTTCTCTTCTGATTATAAAACAGTTATTAAGACAGATTTCTTTAATTATGTTACTGAAGAAGTACTCTTTTAATATAATAATAATGAACTACTAAGACCATGCATCTTTTTCTCTAAGAAGAACACACTCACTGAATGCAACTATGAAATTCATGATAAGAAATTGCTTACTGTAATCAGATGTTTAAAAGAATGAAACTCTTAGTTAAGAAGTACTGATAAGTTTAAGATTATTATTGATTACAAGAATCTAGAGTATTTTATGATCTTGTAAAAGCTTTTAGAATGATAAGTACATTAAGCTTAGTTTCTAAGCTGCTTCAATTTTGAATTGATCTATCAGTTTAATAAAAACAACACTGTCACAGACACTCTATTCTGTCAAGATCAGGACCTACTCAGTGGTCAAGATAATGAAAGACATGTTTATAAAGAATTCTGAATGCTACAGTCAGTTAAGTGCTTCTTAATAATTAACAGAGAAGATTTAAAGAAGTCTTTTTTAAATGTTTTTTAATCTTTATACAGATCTTAATTTATTAGTGCAGTGTCAATCACAGCATCAGCTCTGTTTATAAAAAAACATACTCTTATTAAAGAATGAGCTCAAGTTAAAGAGAATGACAACACACTTAAGAAGCTAGAACAGATCATTCACAGCAACTCTCAAAAGTTTTCTTTACAGTTAAAAGTTAAGGTCTCAGTGACAGAATGTAGTATTGAAAATGAATATCTCTGCTTTAGAGAGCGGAAGTGAGTCTCAGACTCTGAACCTCTATGAATCAGAATACTACAGAAAATCCATGATTTAGTGATAACAGAACATTCTGAATGAGAGATCATGTATTAAATCCTTGTTTAAGACTATTTTTGATCGAACTGTGCTTAAGATGTGAGAATCTTTACTTGTAATTATAACATTTGCAGGACAAACACAGTATGAAAAGAACATTAACATGATCTGCTAAAGCTCTTGTTCATATTAAACTAAATATAAAAAGAAATCTTCATTAACTTCATTGTGAAACTCTCAGAGTCTGATGAATTCATTAATATTATAATGATCATGAACTGTCTGAGTAAAGATGTGATAATTAAACCCTGCAGGAAAATAGACGCTGAGACATTAATAAATGTCTTTATTAACTGCTTTTATAGAAAGCATGATGTGTCATCAGCTATAGTCTCAGACTATAAAACACAGTTTATTAAAGTTCTTTAATTACAGATATGTAAAAAGTTAGACATCACCAGACGCCTCTCTACTGTCTATCATTCAGAGACAGATGAGTCCACGGAACAAGCAAATCAGTCACTGAAGGCCTATATCAAGAAGTTTATAAACTTTGTACAGAATGACTGATTAAGATGTTTAGCATCTGCTGAGTTAGCTATAAATAATAAAGACTTAACAACTACTGATATAAGCTCATTTTTCTTAATACATGAGTATAATTTAAACTCATTACAACTGAAAGAGAACACTTCAGTCTCTAAGAGCTCTTGAAATTTAATTAAGCAAGCAGAATTAATTCTAGCAAAGCTGAAGAATGCAGTAATCTAAACTCAAGCTTCAATGATAAATGCTTAGCAAAAACAAAAGCTTTAGATTAATCATTATCAAGATACTGTCTCAAGATACAGAGTTAATGACACTGTCTGATTAAGTTTAAAGAATGTATTTACACTTCAGCCTTCAAAGAAGCTGAATGTTCAAAATGAAAAGTTTAAGATAATAAAGAGAATTGACTCTCATGTCTATCAATTGAACACGCTACTTAAGATTTATAATGTTTTTTATATAAATTTGCTTCACTCTGCCGCTGAAGACTCACTGTCATCTTAAATCTGTCATAAATCTTAACCACCGGTCATAGATGTTGATGGGCACGAGGAGTACTATGTCAAGAAGATTCTTAAGAAAAAGATTAGGTACCGCCAGAAACATTATCTGATCAAATGAGTAGGCTGGACTGCCCTCACCTAGATAAAGACATTTCTAATGAAGAAGACTCAGACTCTCGATGACTATTTACAAAGGACCACAGAAGGGGAGAAGAAGGGTAATGTCAGGGGTTGAACCTCTATATGATTATATGGACTCGGGCTAGCCGCTTAAACAGACTGATAGCTCTCATGCTAGTGACTAGCCCTTGCTTGCAGTCTGTACTTAGAGCTCTTTTCTTTACACTCTTTGCATTTTTCTCTTTTCTTTCTCAAGCTTTTCTTCTTGTATTTAGGCACAATATAGTTCTTTCATACCTAATTGCTCGCCCCTTACACTTATTTACATCTTTATTTTACTAATTATATAATCTAACTTCTTGTTTTCATTTAAATCTAGTGATTTAAACAATCTCTTTTAAAGTTTCTTCTTAAGAATAGAGAGTTCTGTTAACAGAGTTGTGTGTTTTATATAATTAAAGCAACGACTAGATGCATCTGTAGAATTATTTCTCTTTAAATAATACTTAATTTAAAAGTTAAACATAGAGAGTAGTTTTATTTATCTTATCTAACACTTATTTAGCTGCTTCATTGTCATGAAGCGCTGAAGATTAACATAGTTAAATAATACTATTATTAACTGCTTACTGTCATGTAGATAGTGACATCAGTGTTTAAATGCTTCTATAATAAACAGCATTTCTAAATCATGTATTTAATAATGTCATTTTAATTTATTGAGCTTTTATGATTAAAATACAATTGAATGTCACTGCTTATCATTCATTAGTTATATAATTACAGCTATCACTGTTATACTAAATTTATTAGTTTCTATGTATAATCTACACTTTAAATCAAAATGCATTAATAGAGATGCTTTTGTAAAGCATTCTTTAATCTTTGTTATTACAAATTTACAATCTTTATTTAGATTTATAGATGTATTATTCTTTTTCTTCTTTGTGTCATGTCTCTTCAGTAATTCAGTAAGAGATGCTGTTATTATTAAGAATCTATATATAAAGTGATGATAAAAATTAATAAATTCTAGAAATATTTGTAGCTTGTTAATTGTTTTTAGCTTTGATTAATCTAGAATTGTTTCTATGCAGCTCTGTTCTATTGTAATTTCTTTTATGTTTATAATAAATTTAAGAAATTTAATTTTTATTGCATGAAACATGCATTTGCTGAGCTTTGTATATAATTGTCATCTTCTTAATTGTTCTAGCATTATTTTTACATGTTTCTCATGTTCTTTGAACGAGTTTAAGAATATAATTATATTGTTAAGATATGCCATGCAGAACACATCTAATAGATCACTGAGAGCCTTGTTAATATATGATTGAAAGGTAGCTGGCGCGTTCGCTAGTCCGAATGACATTACAAGATATTTAAAATGCTCATAGCAAGTGTAAAATGCAGTCTTTCACTCATCTTTACATTGAATGTAAATTCTATAATATACATTATGAAGATCTAGTTGCATATAATATTTAGCTTCTGTTAATCTATTGAGTGTTTCATTTATTAGTGACAGTGAATATTAATTTTTCATTGTCATCTTGTTTAATTCTCTATAATCTACACATAGTTGTAGTTCTTCATCTTTCTTCTATGTGAATAATATAAATGCACTTACAAGACTCTTTAACAGACAGATTTACTTCTTTTTTAATACTTGTTTAATATATTTATAAAGAATAGTCAACTCTTGCATGAATAAGTTATATATAGATTTATATAGTGGTTGTTTGTCTGACATAAGTTCAATGACATGATCATGAAATGCGTTTTCCACTAAAAGTATGTCTTCTTAAAATACATTGTTATATTCTTTATATACATCAGAGATGTGTGATTTAGATGAATTAAATGAGCTTAAGACACATGTTAGGCTTTTATGTTTATTAATGTCTTGTAAAAAAACAGTGTATATGATGTGTTCTTCATTCATTAATGTGACAAAATTCATGACATTATTTATTTAAATTTAATTAATATCTTGTGTTTTTCTATAGTTCCATGATCTTTGCATTCAATCAATATCAGGATTCACAGTTTCTAGTCATAACATTTTTAATATAACATTATAATTGTAAATATTGACTTCTTTTAATTGATGCATGTTTTCATGAAGAATATTGTTATTATTAATAATTTTCATTAAAGCTTTTCATTGATTATATAATTTAATAATATAATCATCTACAGCTTCTACAATCTTAGATTTATCTGTTATATAACTAAAATATTAATTTACTTATTTATAAGACACAAAATTCACATCTGCGCCTGAATCTATTAAGATCTATATCATAGCTTATTCTTTATTCATAAATATTCATGTGTTTATAACAATAATGTATAATTTTGTTTCTTGTAGTTTAATTAATTGTATGCTTAACACAGCAGCTGCTTTTATAATAAAAATAACTAGTTTTTTATCTCTTACACTTTTTTGTGTTTCTTAAGATGTAATAATTAACATTCATTGAATATATACTTGTGTTTTTTACAGTGAGTACATTCTTTCTGTCATTAAAATTTATTCTTCTTTTTAAAGCTCTTAGTGACATTGTTTTTAACAGTAATATTATTTTTATTATGATTTTTAAACTGACGATCTTTGCTCTTTGCATTATCTTTATCATTAAACTTAAACTTTACATTTTTACTGTTTTAACTATGTTTAATGATCTTTATATATTTGAGCATATTCTCTTTAATAGTCTGTATTCTTTATAATAGTTCTTTATAATCTGTAGATTTTTAAGTATAATAAAGAAGTTCTTTACATATTTCTGATAGAGCCTTGCTTTGTAAATTATTCATTCACTATTATTCACTATATGTTAATAAATAATACTCTCAATCTTTAAGATATTTAAAGAAGTTATGTATTGACTGTCATTCTTTTTAATAGGCATCTTAAAATCTCTGACTAGTCATTCAACATTGATTCTCTAGATTGTTTATTTACATCTTAAGATGAGTTAACATTTCATTGAATGTTAGCAGTGTAATTTCTTTATGTTTTTTATATACTGTTACATAGTTTAGTCACTTTTACTTAATATAAGAATTTAAAAACATCTTCACATCGTTGATTTTATGTTCTTTAGTTTTATAGTATTAATAATAACATGTAAATATGATTAATAGACGATCTTTAAAGTCTTTAAAGTTTAACATGTTTTTGTCTTTATAGTATTCTTTAATCTTGAGCTTTGATGAAGACTCATTGTCACTATCATTGCTATCATCTCATGCATTATGTCTTTGTTTACATCACTTTATATATGTCTCAGCATGTTTAAAATGCTTTATAACTTTCTTGTTGATAATAAGCTTGTGAACAGATTAAGATAGTGTATAAGATTCTTCTTAAAGCTGTGAATCTAGCTTATTAATACATTGTTGTACAGTTAGAATGATAAGACACTGTTCATGTTTATAGATCTGCTTTTATAATTCTTACAGACAAGCAGTGCTGCTTTTAAAGATCTCTACAGTTAATGCATGCATGAGTAATTATGATTTTAAAGAATTAATTAAAGACTTGTCTTAAGAGACATATTCATGTTCAGAGCGTGTAGTAATCATAGTAAGAGATTATGTAAGATTTATATTTAATATTGTATGATTTAGAGAGATTATTATTTAAATTTGATGTATATAGGTCTCTTATAGCTCTGCGATCTAGTGAACTACTCTATAAACTTAACAGTGATTAGAATTGTAAGAGATAGAGCCATGAGATGATTATGTAATATGATTATATAAGCGAGTTGAGAAGTATGAGAGTAGTGTGCTAGATGTGAAAATCTATATATTAAATGTAACTATCTCTTTTGTATAAAACTAATCGCTGATCTTTCTTATCAAAGGGTATCAGCGACCCTTATATAAACGTGCTAGCATAGATAATTATAGATACAATGCCGGGTTGGCTTCTCGGGTGGATGTGAGTTAGTACGTGGCGGCGGCATTTCATATGTGCCTATGCCATGGTCCGGCTCCGCATGCCCGAATTAGGTTAGTTCCGTTCGTGCGCTATTACAGTGTCCTGAGATTAATGTAATAGCAAATGCTGAACAGTTACATGTATTTAGACTTAATTTACAAGAAAAATCCTAGTAATACTAGGTGAGCATCATAATCACTGATTGCATATGCCTAAATGAAAGAAAAAAAAAAAAAAATGATTGTTAATCTAAAGTTTCTTTCTTCAACAGATTTAAAGTGTTAACAATAACATTTAAATTAAGATTTATAATGTCTAAGTCTGCTGCTACAGACACTGACATTGTTACTACAGTCTTTTTATTATTAATTTACAACTTTTAATTCTTTTAACATAGCTTGCTGACTTGTTTACAGTTAACTAGAACTTTATACACTCTTTTTATAATAATAAAAGAATCTGTTAAATACTTTTATTTTATTTATAGTGTAATGGAGCAGATTGCTCGTTGAGTATAAAATATGGTGAAAGAGAATACAATGGACCATGGTAGAAGAGGTGAAGACTGTATGACGATATAGAGATTAGTATGAGAATCTTTCTATTCGAAGATCCGGAATAAAAAGAGAGGAATAAAAGAGAAATAGAGGACATGAAGAAGAAGAGAGATTCATTGTGTATGTGTGAGTGAGTGAGTGTATGTTAGTCTTGATTATGTTGATTTAATCTGATTTCATTGATTTTCTCTTTTTCTTTTTACTTTATGTCATTTTCTTTAAAGATTTTCTCTTTCAGTATATAGAGCTACTTTGTAGCATCTTCTCTTGTACAATTTTTAATGATCTTAACAAGAAAGAACAGAGAGAGAGACAAAAGAGAAATTAAAGAGAAGAAAGTATGCAAGATAAAACTATCAGAATAACTGTTTCTTTACATTAAAGTAATGACAGAGATCATTTTTCTTCTTTTAATCAGCTGAAAGAAAGAAAAGAAGCATAAAGTGACATACTCAGAAAGTAACAGTATAAAATTATTAAAAAAGTTTATAACTTTTATACAGATCAGATGTTTTGATTTAAAGAAAATTAATGATATTGTTTTAAAGATTTTCTTTTTATATTGCGAGCATAACTATCTGCAATTATTTCTATCTTAAATATTTTCTTACAGACAGTTTTAAAAAGAACTCTTAAAGAAGAAAATGATTTTAAAAAAAGATTTAAGTTCAGTTAAAAAATCTAAGATGACTCTTATTTTAAAAAGAGAAAGAATAATCAGTATTAAGTCTATGTCTGTCTTAAGATCTGCAGATGTTCTTTGTTTTAATAAAAAGAATGTTACTGAATTTCTTAATAGATTTCATGTTCTCTATATGACTTATTATATCTTTAAAGCAATGATGTTAAAGCTTTTACTCTTATATTGCTTAATTCATACTAAAGATAATGTAGCTGTTATTGTGATTAAGAAGAAGAGATTTTAAGATGCAATCAAGACTTGTCTGTAGAAGAAATATTAACAGACTAATTTATTTTAACTGTTTTATAATCAGTTCTTTTTAATGCAGCTAGTGATACAGAAGAAATCTATCTCTGTAAATATCTTAAAATATTGTCATTATTTCTTAACAATGACTTATCATCTTCTGAATAAACATTAAATTAATAATTATTCTGTCAGCATGTGGTTCATCACTGAGCTCTTTAACAATCTTAAGCTTAAAGTATTAAAGACAGCAAAGATGAATCTAGAAGATAGAGACACATTAGATTTTAAAAAGATTTATAAAGCTGTGTATGATATTTAGATTAATATTAAGAATGTTGCTAGATTGACAAGACTTAAAAAGATTATAATAATGCAGTAGAAAAATAGTAAAATAGTGTAAAAGTTGATTGATAAGCTTATAGATTCTGCATTGTTTTAAGCATTAATGTAACATTCTTTTATAATTTATACAGCTTTGAATAAAGCTGCAGCAACATTAATATAAAAGAAAAAGAATTAAAATATTAATAACATTACAAAGTAGCTGAAATCCTTGATATTAATCATTTAATCAAAGAAAGAGAGAAACTCTTTAATTTTGCTTTCTAATGTATTCAACGTGCAATCTTGAAAATGTAATGTCTTTAATGATTCTGTGCAAGTGACAGTTCAGAATAAATATTATTTATAGTTAAATGTATATTTATTTAACATATTATAAATTCTTCAGAGATTAAAGAAAGAGCTTAATAATATAAAATAAAGATTTAAATATAAAGCAGAAAAAGATAAAGAAAGATTTAAAGAAATAAAAGATAATTTTAATAATGCAGGTCTATCTTTGTATAATTAATTAAAAAGTTCATTTATGTGTTTTGAATGTAACAGTTTAAATCATTCTCTGTAGTTCTGTACAAAGCTTAATCTTATGTTAGACAGAGAAGAAATATACAGAAATGTAATTAAAGATTATACTGTTAATTCAGCAGGGTCAGAGAAAGTATAAATTTTAATTATCTAAAGTAAGTTTTACATACTTTAAATTAAAAGATTTCTTCAGCAGCTCAAGCAGTCTTTAATTGTCTTTATTTTAAATAGTTTATATAATAATGATTTTATCAAGATAAATGCAGTCTTTATTTATAAAATTAATAATGATAGTGATTCAGAGAGTGATTTTGTAAAAGAGTTATATAAATGTAAACTGACAGTAATAAACATCAGTGTTAATAATGAAGCTATTTTAAAGAAGAACAGACAGAAAATAAAAGAACATGTTTAATGTAAGAAGAAGCTTTCATTTTTTCATGTATGTTAAGTTAAAGAATATTAATCTGTTACACTGATCTTAAAGAAGATGTCAGCAATGATTAATAAGAAGAAGATATATTTAAAAAAAGTAATCTTTACAGAGTCAGTTAAAGAAGAAATTAATAAAGAGAAGAAAATAAAGATCAGACTAAATTTATTGATTTAATTTTATACTTCAGTCTCTGCTTAAAGCAATCTTCTTTAGTAAAAAGATTTTGATTACAATGACAAGAACTCAGTTCATTTTACTCATTTTAATTAAAAGTTGTTGTTCTTTCAGAGTGAGTCAATGAATATAAATGTCAAGAACTTATCTAAGATGACTCAGTCTATAACTATTAAATCTACAGTAAGAAAGAATAAAAAGATAAAGAATGATAAGAAGAATGTAGAAGAGAAGAAGAAAGAATTTAAAAGAATAAAATTAATTAAAGAATTAAAGAATAAGAAAAATGTTACAGTTACAGTTAAAAAAATATTTAAGAAGCTTATGCAGCAGAAGATCTTAAAAATAATTATATAAGATCTATTAAAATGCAGTTCACAGTTGCATTAAATGTTCTTTCAGAATGTAAATTTATCTTAGAGCTCTCAATTGACTGTGAAAGATATTTTAAAGATTTTATTAATAATGTATGATCCCTGTTCTTCATTGATATCGGTAGGTCAGTTAAGATTTTCTATTTAAATTAGTAAAGAATATGTAAATGTAGTGTTTAATGAAGAAGTGAAGATAAATGTAATGCTACAATCAGTTGCTGTAGAACTTGATTTTCTTATACAGAAGCTTTTTTTACTTTTAATTCTTAATACAGATGATCATAGAAGCAGCATGTTTAATGTATGCATAAATGTTCTAATTTTAATTAACAAGATCACTGTTCATCAGACATTCTTTGTAATAAAATATGATGTAAATAAATGTCTTTTAAACAGATTATTTAAGAATGTTACTAGACTTACTAAATGTATGAATAATCAAGAACAAGTCATTATTACTGTCTTTTATTCTAATAATAATGAGATTTCTCAATCTTTAGTTGTGTATTCTTCTAAGAATTATAAAGATAGAACAATAAAATAGATGTAGATTTTAAGGCTTTCTAAGACAGCAGCTAGTTTTATTAAGATTAAAGAGTTAAATAAAACAGAGAAATTGAATGATGAATTAACGAGTGTAAGTAGTGTAAAAGTCAAAAGCTGTTTAAGTGAATCTTTAAATAAAAGCCGCAGAGGTTAGTTGATGAGGCCAATTCTAGCCTCTGCGAGCGAAGAGATAGTGATAAGGTTGATGTAGAGAATGAAACAAAGCATAAAGATGAAAATATAAAGAGCTGTAATGAGCATGATGAGCATGATGAGCATTGTTGTAGAAGAAATAAATCAACTGAAGCAGAACTGAAGAAACATATTTCTAAAAAGTCTGATCTCAAGATCAAAGTTTTTCTGCGACTCAATTGTTTACAACCAGGGCGGCCTCGATCATATAGTTGACAACATTCATTTCTACACTGCAAATTTCAACTAAATTTATGTTATTCATTTATTTATTGTAGAATTCCTGATATTCAGCGTGTTCAGAGAATTCAACTGTCTGATTTATCATTCTCTATTTCATCTATTTCAATTCCAAGAGTGAATTCACTTCTTTACATCTTTCTTAAGTTACTATACTATATAAGCAAAAAGATGAGAAGATTTAATCTTTGAATATTTCATTGCTGAATGAAAGCGTTTCTAAAGGGTCAGACGATTGATATGAGATTGTCTAGAAAAGAATGAAGAAAAATATCGCTTCAGAATGAGATCTGAAGACTTCGTTTAATGTATATATTATGTCTTGATTTAGTAATGTTTCTAAAGGTTCATGTCTGACGCTGAAACAGAAGAAAGCTTTAAAGATTGATGATATTCTATGCTTACAAGAGAAGAAAATGCTACTGAAAATTCTTTAACAGCAAGAGAAGATCTTAGCATGATTCTTTAAGAATTATAAAAAAATTATTTTTAAAGTCACTCTCTCTGTGATTATCAGAACAGTGCTGCATAAAGCATGACAGACTTTTAATTTTTCTATTTTAAAAAAGCTTTTTTCTAAAGTTATTAAAATGCTGCATAAAAGAGTAGATTCAGATATTTATAAGTATTGTTATAAATCGTACAGAAACAAATGATTCTTAGTCATTAAGAAGTAAGTTAATAAATTTTACATTGTAAATGCTTGTATGAAGATGAACGCTGTTACTGTTTAAAATGTCTATATTTCTTCAAGCATTGACTTCTTTATAGAGAATTTTATAAGAATGACTATTACATTGTTGATTAATGTCTTCTTAAGATATGATCAGATTATTCTAAACTCGAGATCTTGAAATATGACAGCTTTTTAAATGTTAATTAAGCTTCTATGTCAGACTACATTGTTACAAGAAGCAATGAATTTAATAGCTCAGTTCTTATAAATAATGACAAGAGTTCTTAAGAAAATTGTTTTAAAGAAGACAGACAATTTTATAAATGACATTAATGTTAAAGAATTAAAGATTATATATAATAATAAAGAAGCTTTTTCTAAGATGAGATAATTTGTTTTAAAGTACTTGTAAAATTTAAATAAGACACTTGTCTCATTGAAGCTGATTGATATGTTTATTTAAGTAGAAAAATTAGATTTTACATGTAACAGAATAGTGTTGATTAGATTCATGATAAATGTGAATAAAAGACGCTTAAAGACAGTAAAGATTGTCAAGATAGTAGAGTAATCAGATTTAATAAATGTCTACAAGACAAGAACGTTTATTAATATTTATGTTTATTTTCACATTTAGATTTCTGATTTTACTATTATTACTATTTCTATATATATGTTGTTTAAGAAAAATGTGTTATTTTAATAAAGAAAGAAGCAGCAGCAGGCAATGATTCAGTTAAAAAAATGTTTAATATTCATCTTTACTCTTCAAAGCTTAAATTATTCTTTAAATGCTGAGAATATATTAATGACTTTAAATTCATGTAGTAAGAGATAAGATAGAACAATGAGTTAGAAAGATAAGATTACTAGCAGAATTCATTTCATTTAATATAAGAGTAATATATAAAATAAATCTGAGTGAAAATATAATATCTTGAAACTGAAATGTCAGACTGTGTTAAAAATGTTAAAGAAGTGTTAATATTATCTCTATAATGTTTATTTTGTTTTAAAGATGAATGCAAAGACTCTGATGACTCAGTTAAATCAATTAGTTATTAATCTCTCAGATATGCTAGTTACTGAATGGCTCGCGTAAATCTGCATGTTTAATTTTAAAGTCAGACATGTTTTTAATAAACATTACACAGCAGTAAATGAATTATCTAGAAGATCATTGACTTTTAAAGAAACTCTAAAGAATGAGAATATAAAGAAATTTATTAAATTAAAGCTCTTCTGTATCAATGTTGCTGCTTTAAAATTAAATTTAGTAGTTTAAGATTCTGTTCTTAATAAATTTAAGAATATGATGCTTGATTAAATATTGACTTTAAATTATTCTGATAAATACAAGATCATTGCTCAATTTCTTCATTCATTTAAACAGTCTTTAAAGATTTTTAAAGATAAATTTTAACAATGAAAGTAAAAAGCAATGAAATTCTTCATTTAAAATCAATTTCTATTTTAACAGAGTAACAAGAGTGTCTCAATGCATAGAGTAGTTAACAATTCTGCAGAGTAGAAGAAAATTATACAGCAAGTGCATGATAAAAATGATTATAAGAAACAAGAGATCATGATATATAAGCTTGTTTAACAGTATTAATAAACAGATGCATGAGAGCAGATCAAGAAACATGTTAAAGAGTGTCTCTCATGTCAGCTGCGTGATTTCAGATAACAGAAGAAATTCCTGTATTTTACATATAGAATGTGTCTCTAGAAAAAGTGAGATGTAGATGTCATTCATCTTCTCAGAAACAAGCAATATTAATATGTTATTTTAACTTATAATGATCTTACAGACTGAATTGAAGAAAGATTATTGTGTCGTGCAACATCAGAGACAATCATTTAATTTCTTTATAAGAATGTTATATGTTAACATAAATATTTTTAAACTCTGATTATAGATAAGAGATTAAAGAACAAGCAGTGAATGAAAGTGTTAACATAAAAATATAAGATGAATTATATTATAATTTCTTTATATAATTTAAAGATAAATGATATGATTGAGCATGATCATCAGCCTATTCAAGATGTGCTTTTAAAATTAATAAATAAGAAAGATAATTAAGTGAATCATTTCTATTCAGTTCTCTGAGTAAATTAAGTAACTGTTTAGATTTCTACAGATGAAACATCATTTTGTTTAATGTATAAATATAAGACTGTTCTTTTTATTAAATTTAAGGTTTCTACATAGCAGACACTCTTATGACAGTCAGTTTAATCTTGTGTAAATCTGATTTTAATGTGCATGTAACAATTGAAGCAGAGAGATGAAGATTTAAAGAAAGTGATTAAATATTTGTAACACATGTAAGAGAAGAATAAGAAAATTTAAGACAGTATTAAGAGTCTGCTTTAAAAGTCTTATGTAATAAAAGATTTAATGCTGTTGCATGACATTAAATTAAAGACTTTTTATTCTATAAAGCTTTATTTTTAATGAATGAGTCTGTATCATATACATCAGGTCAATGAAAAGAAATATTATCATCTGAAGAAACTGAATGATACACTATTTCAGAATACAGTGATCAAGAATCGATTGAAATGTTTCTACTGTTCTAATCTAGATGTGGTTTAGTGAATATTCAATGTAAATGAACTGATAAATAATGTGCAGAAGAGAAAAGAGAAAGAGATTAGTTTAAATGATGATGATGATGAGAGATTGTAACATCAATTCTTTATTTCTCTAGATAAGAACTTTGTAATTGTAATTTAATTAATGTGCTTCTTGCATTGTATTCTTTTTTTTCTTTTCTTACTGCATTTTCTTTTTTTTCTTTTTTTCATGCATTTTAATTCAGAATTTCATGAAATTGAGTTGCTTTTTAATTATCTTGTAAGTGATATAAATGAGAGCAATGAACTCAGAAATGAAGAAAATCAAGTCAATGTTTTTTCTATCTTGACTTGATTTTTCTATTGTTATTGCAACATGTCTTCTATATTCTTTTAATATTGCTATTGATTTTTTGTTCTTATCTTTTCTTTTTTTAAGCTACAATCTACACATTTGACTGTCTAATTTAATCATTTAATTTAATCATTTATTTAATATCATGACTTCTATGCAACAAGCAGTCATAGTGTTAAATAATGTGTCTATTTCAGTATCACAGATGAAGTCTTGAATTCTACAGAATATCATTTCTAGAAAAGATTGATTTAAAATGTAATTAAAGATCTTAAAGATGTTGAGTAGTCTTTATGAGCAGTCTATAAAATTGATTGAAAAGCTATATGATTAATCAGTCAAGAACAGTTTATGAACTGTAATCTTCTCTTTAATAAAGAAACTGCATAATAGCTGAGCAGTGTTTAAAAAGATTTTAAAAAATTTAAAGAAATTGAGAAACTGAAAATAAGAGACTTATAAAAAGATAATGAATTGTTAAGAACAGCAGGTTGCAGAGAATTTTTGTAAAATTATTTTTAAATCTAATTATTAAGCATAAAGTCTTCAACAGTTAGCAGCAAGATTTAGTATAAAGAAAACTGTCTTAAAAATTAATTTAATTGTTTATAAACAACTGATCAATTAAACAGAAGAATAGAAACAATTATAAATAAAACAGTCTATCTCTGTTAATGTTGTGAAGACAGTGTTATTAGAATATCTTTTTACAGTGTATTTCAGATCTTAGTATAAAGCTGCAGAGATGACTTTTAATATGTATAAATTAACTGTAAATTCTTTTATAACTATTTACACAGATCAGTCTAGCTTCTTTAAATAATTAATTTCTTCTGCTTCTTTGTCTTCTTTCTTTTTCACTTTAAGCATGAGTAATGACTTAAGACTTTTTAATGTGTCTTTTAAAGACATTTCAATGCGTAAGATCTTCTCTGCTAGATTCTCTTACTCATCTTTAATCATGTCAATTTAATTAAAGTCTTCAATCTATACAAGAATTTTATCTGAGCTCAGTGTTAAAATATCTTAGAGTTTAATAGCAAGTTCTTCATTGTCTTTCTCTTAATTTATTATAATTTTTATAGATTTTAAATCTCTGCAGCAAGAAGATCAGAAGAACTTAATCTCTTTAAAAAAGATTAATTTAATAATAAAGAGAGATCTTGTTAATATAGAAGATAAGAACTCAGAGATGACAGTGAATATAGAGAGAATGAGATGATCAGTTTAAACAAGATATGATTATCATGAAACTGTTAAGAAGAGTTTAATGAATGTGTTAAAGAATTTCAAGCCAGTCAAGAAGCATGTTCTCATTCATTATTTAAAGCATTAAAAAGATTATAACAATAGAAGAAAAAAGATCTGTTAATTGCATATAAAGATTTTAACAGACAAGACAAATCTTTACACTTACAAACTCACTGCTGAGACAATGATTAAAAATCTTAACAAGCTATAACAGCATAGAAATCAACTTAAGTAATATCATTCAACAGATTCTTTATACTTTTTATTTTAAAAGAATAATAAATCTGCTTGCTCAGAGAATGAATTAAAAATATATTA
>LGRN01000503.1:7131-18238 GCA_001883825.1 Emergomyces pasteurianus Ep9510 | reverse complement strand
GGAGCTGGACGGTCGATACTACAGAGGTACACTACCTTTCCTGCAGCCTCTCTCTCTCTCTCTCTCTCTCTCTCTCTCTCTCTCTCTCTCTCTCTCTCTCTCTCTCTGTCTCTCTGTCTCTCATTCCAACCCCCCAGCTCAAATGAGAGAAGATATCAAAAAAAAAAAAAAAGGGCGCCCAGGCTAACACGATCTCCCAGCCAATTTTCTTCTATTGTACCGGCATCGGTTCATGCACGAAAAACGGAATGGTTGGCGCGATCAACCCGGTATGTAAATCCCCCCTTTTTTTTATCCCGCTGTGATGACGGATATCTTTCGAATTCTCAGGCAAAAGTTTAGCAGCTAACAAGCAGGGCCTCTTTGTTGAACCTCCCGCCCTCCCCCGAATTTAGAATGAAACCATGAGCTGGGAGAAGCAATATAACAAAGCCAAACAATCGCCCTTCCAATTGGAACCAGGGGAGCACCCACCAGCCGAAGGGTCAGAAGGAGGCTCGCCAAACTCTCCCCCAGCCCACCCCCCAGCCTCGTCCGGACACCGCTCCCTAAGCGGCGGCGCCATCGCCGGCATCGTCGTCGGCGCCGTAATCGGCGTCGCCATCCTCGGCGCCCTCTTCTACCTCCTCGGACGCCTCGAGATCTACCGCAAATGGCGCCAATCCGAAGACGGCACGCAGACCGATCGGACACGGCGATGGGCGCTGACGTCGGGTGGCGGGGGGCTTGGCGGCTGGTCAACTGGCGCGAAGAGCGACATTGGTGGAGGTGGCGCACCGCCGAGCGAGATGGGCACAACGGTCGCCGGGTCGCAGGCGGGCCATATGAGTTATATCAGTGCGGATAATACGAATACGCCGCATAGCAGACATTTAAGCATGGGATATACGCCCTCTTCCTCGCCGCCACCGATGGGATGGGATAGGCCAGGGGGTGTTGGCGGGAATATTAACGGCATGATGGAGTCGCATAAGCCGGGAGATATTCCAGAAAACGCACCGCATGAGCTAAGCGGTGTGGAGACGGGTGCGTTTGTCGAGTTGGAGGCAGGGCCGTACCATCCGCCCGCGCCTGTGTCTCCGAATATTGGACAATAGCCCGTGAGGTCATTTGAAGGGGAAAAAGATATATAACAAGAGAAAATTATAAACAAAAAAAAAAAAAAAAAAAAAGAAAGAAACTGGAAGGAAGAAAAGTGGCTGGAAAGGTGTTAACGTTTTCCTTTTGTCATCTCGTTTCATTGTTCAATACGGGCGTTAAATTTCCAAGGGAGTTTGTTTAAATATATCGAAGGTCAAGGGATCTTGGATCGTGATTTGACATTTCCTTGTTCGGTGCTCCCTTCTGTGTTGTTATTTCATTTTTATTTGTATTTTTCATTTTTCATTTTTCTCCCACCTCCTGTCGAAATTCGACAGTTCATGGTTATATGAAATGGATGAGATGAATCAAGCCAGACGATTAAGGAAATTATATAGACACACATGTATGTATGTATGTATGTACATACATAATATAATATTAGTTTTGAAACGATAAAAAATCCCATTTTTAAAAATTGCGAGATTCCGGGGGACGTTCTAATAAAATAGAAATATTTCCACCTCGGGAATTTTGTGCTGGGTGGGGGGACATTATTCTAACGAATGGTATGCAGTGTAATTAGCCAATATCAATACATATCAATAAACCACCGTCGGAGGAACACAAAGGATGAGCTGTAACCAACTAAATACTCCGAACTCCATACTCGGTGGCAAGCGGGCGTCCATCTCTGTTCGCCCGATGGTCGACTCAACTCTGCGTCACACGATGGGGTGTTTTTTTTCAGCCAGGAACGAAAAGGTCACAGCTTGGAAGTTGGCGACTAGTTAGTTAGTCATTGGCTTATATTAATCATTAACTGGTAAGTTACGAGTTATCTCAGAAGCATGGAGTAGGATGTTTGAGAGTTATCTAGTTATGTCACACAGCGGATGACAATAGCAGAGATAGGGATCAGGATGCTGGAATTTGGGGGATATGTATTCAATTAGCAGTTATTTTAAATATGTACAATTTCAATGAGGATTCAGCGACACTAACTACGTAGATTCAGGAATTTATATCTATTGATCATCCTTATTACAGGAGTATCTAGTATCTATCTCACTGTCTAAAATTCCCAATTGGCCGCGGATTATGACATGTAGTGAGTATATCACGAATTCTATGACATTTAACTCTGGTGTGCAGCTCGTTGATAGAAACCAGCTCTCCATAAAAAAATAAATTATGACTCAGAGCTCTGAATCCTTCGAGCAGATGCATAGGTAGTATACATATATATATATATACGGAGGGTATCTAGTTATATCTTCCATGTTGAAACATAGGTCCTTCTGGCGCAAAAAAGGTAGTTATCTATCGAATCTACTTTTTCGAATATTTAGTTATATATTTTATTTACCCCACCATCCACGTTCAAAATTCCAACTTTTTTAAACCTCCCCACTCCGCCCCATTCAGAAACCTCCCATCCAACAATCGGGACCAAGCATTCTACATAGTAAGGGGAAAAGGAGAGAAAAATAGACTATATAGTACTACTACACAATGCCCTCCCGCCCCTCCGTCTCCTACTTCGGCGCCGGCCCCGCCCCGCTCCCTACCCCCGTCATCGAATCCGCCGCATCAGCACTAATAAACTACAACGATTGCGGCCTGGGCCTAGCAGAGATCTCCCACCGCTCCCCTACCGCTAACAAGATCATCGCCGATACCAAAGCAAACCTGATCTCGCTGCTGGATATCCCCGCGGATGACTATGACATTCTCTTCATGCAGAGCGGGGGCAGCGGGGAGTTTAGCGCCGTTGTATATAACCTGGTCGGGGCCTGGGTTGAGCGGCGGAGACGGGCTGTTATTGCCCAGCTTCGGAAAGAGAGGAAGGGAGGTGATGAGGTGGAGGTGGAGGTGGAAGGCGAGGTGGAGCGGGAGTTGAAGAGGATGGTGCGCGAGGAGCTGAAGATGGATTACCTGGTTACCGGCTCGTGGTCGCTGAAGGCGATGCAGGAGGCGAAGAGGTTGTGTGGGGAGCGGTTTGTGAATGTTGCGGTTGATGCGCGGGAGGGGAATGGGGGCAAATTTGGGACTATTCCGGATGAGAAGGAGTGGAGGCTTACGAAGACGAGGCGCGAAGGGGGCAAGGGTGGGGCACCGGCTTTTGTGTATTATTGTGATAATGAGACGGTGGATGGGGTGGAGTTTCAGGGGTTTCCGGCATGTTTGGAGGCGCGGGAAGGGGAGGAGGAGGAGGAGGAGGAGGATGAGAGGTTGGTTGTTGCGGATATGAGTTCGAACTTCTTGAGTAGAAAGATTGATGTGCGGAAATTTGCGGCTATTTTTGTGAGTGTTTGCAGTAGTTTTTGACTTTTATTTTGATATTTTACTGTACATTTATACTGATTTATATCAAAACAGGCCGGAGCCCAAAAGAACGTCGGCGTCGCTGGAATCACCCTGGTCATAATTCGCAAATCCCTTCTTCCACCTCAAACAGCAACGCCATCCCCAGACCTTCTCCGGAAACTAGAAATCGGCGGCATGCCCGGCCCCATCATGTTTGACTACGCCACTATCGCCAAGAATAACTCGCTCTACAACACCTTACCCATCTTCAACCTCTGGATCGCCGGCGAGGTCATTTCGAAGCTGGTGCAGACATACGGAGATAAAAAAGTCAGCGGGCAGGAAGAGGTTGCAAACCACAAAGCTACGTTGCTTTACGGCGTCTTGGATAAATACCCGCAGGTATATGGCATTGTGCCGCACAAGAGCGTGCGCAGTAGGATGAATCTTTGCTTCCGTGTCTATGGCGGGGATGCTGAGAAGGAGAAGGCCTTCTTGGCTGGCGCGGAGAAGAGGCTTCTCCAGGGTTTGAAGGGGCACCGAAGCGTGGGCGGTATACGGATTAGCAATTACAATGCCGTTCCGGTGGAGAATGTGGAGAAGTTGGTGCTTTATTTGGAGGATTATGCACACGGGCGGGAGTGAAGTGAAATGTGAATTTTCCTGGTATATATCTCCTTACCCTTACCCGTTTACCTATGTTTTCCCCCGTTGGGATGCGATGATAATGTTTCAACATGAATGTGCAGACCAAGTTTGATGCTTGGGGCGATGGACAGGAGAAGATGGAAGGGAATAAAAGTAATACCCTGTAATTGGAGGAAGATTCAACCAGACTCCAAAGCTATGCAAAATATCGAGATATAAAAAAGACAAGACACGATGTGGAACAAATATGTCCAAGGAAAGGAAAATTTATAGACAATAATTGGGATTTTCGCTTTCTCTTACAGCTTCCAGACAGACCAATCCTTCAAGTTTAGCTGTCGTATCAGGCCCTGGAGCGGGCCTTGGATTTCTTTTCCTCCACTCCACATCTTCGGCCCAGCCATGTAACTTATAAACCCGTCAGGCCCCGACACAAGTATCAACTTCCGCCCCCTAGGACTATCCTTCCTCTCCCGTGTACCATTTTCTCCGTCCGGCTTCGTAAAATTCAAAATGGAATCCGTTCCAATCAGCAGCCCTTCTTCATCCACAAAGTAATCAACTGTCAGCGTGTCGGGATAGTGAGCCTTCAACCCTTCAAGGTATTGGACCATAAGGCTCTTCTCAATGGCGTTCTGCGGAGTATGTTCGAGAACAGACGGGTCTTTATCTTTACCGCTGCTGAAAAGCCGTTTCCACCACGGCATTGAACTAGTGGTCGACGGCAGGGAGGAAGTGTCACTAGCACCCCCCAGACAATCTTCCCTCCGCCGATTAGCCCACAATATATGCATTTTCGTTCTCATCTGCGAATCCGCCCGCTTATTATTTCTGAACAATGTATATGCAGCCTGTAGAGCCGGCGCAATCCCCGTCCCGCCCGCAATAAACAGGATCTCGTCCACACCAGCTGGTATTATATAATCCAAACGAGGACCACGTATATCCAGCTTTGCACCGGGTGGCAGGTTGTGTAGATATCCAGATACCTCTCCATGGGGATCTTTCCGGATCAAAAACCGTAAGGCGCCGTCCCCTTCTCCTTTGCCTCCTCCCCCATGTTCTTCCATCAGATTGTCCTCCACCGGAGGTAAAGGCGTATAATCCCTTCCAATCTGCAGCTGCGGCTGTTTGAATTGCACACTCCACAGTCCCCTCTGCCAATTTTCTTTGTATACGGCATCGTTATCCCCCGGTTTCACCGGGCGCAGGGTGAAGATGCTACTGGTTGAGGAGACGGGGGTTTTGGAGACCAGCTCATATTGAGTGAAAGTGTACGGGTTTAGAGTTGCGCTAGATGAGTCCTGTTGATATCGAACGTAGCCACCAATGGCAACGGCTACGGCTGTGACTATTGTGCCTCGTAGCCATATCCGTTGCTTTGGGCGGGATGTATTCGTGGAAGCATAGCGGCGACAGTGGGGACCGGGAAATGGGAGGAGGGAAGGGCGGAGGCGTTTGACAGGCTGGAGGATAAGGGACATCTATATAGTTTGATAGAAAAGAGGGTAAGTGGGGGGGGGGGAGGGGAATGAAGGGAGAGGATAAAGTGATATTAATATTTTTAAATTAATATTTTTTTTGTAAGTCCTCGAGTGAAATAGTATTTAAATACTAGACAAAAGCTTCAATTGTTGGCGGCGCATAACTAAATTACTAGTAACCAATAAGGTATTTAGTACGAAAGATCTCCGTACGAGACATCCAACCAGCGCTGAGGTTTCTCACAGCACGCACTCCTTTTTCCGCCCCGTGGAATACAAACCTCCATGAGAGATATTTCTTAAGGAGTATTATATCTATACTTCACGATTCGATGCCCCATTTAGAACCTGCTAGAGCAACACCCAACTTCAACCATTCTCCACCCCCTTGCGATGGCGACGTTTACTGCCCGTTCCTTTTCTTAGCGCCCCAGCAGCTTGTATCCAGGCACTGGTCTCCGACTCTCTAACCCTCCAATATAACCACGACTACAGCCTCCACCAAAGCATGACCGTCGCTTTCAGAGAATCCAGACGGCCTGCTGGCGACCCGTCCAGAGATTCTCTCGAGCTAGCCTCTCTCGCCTCTTCCTCCGGATCCCACACCGGCGACGATGAGGAAGCTGGCTCCCGCTCCTCCTCCCCTTCTGGCATCTCCTCCTCCCGCAAAGCCTCTCTCGAGAACCAAGACCCCTTCTCCGATACCCTCTACGATGCCACACGCTCAAGACACACACGCTCCTACTCCGTCTCCTCCGCCTTCGACTTTGGCAGTAATCTCTTCCCCCTCTCGCAAACCGTAGGCGGCTATGCCCCACTGGGTGCCCCCTCAGTTCTCTCGCTGGACCGCCACGATGCCGTCATCGATGGCTCACTAGAAAGACACAAGACTCTAACATATATGAATGGTCTGTCGTTGATTAGCGGATTAATCATTGGATCGGGCATCTTCTCGTCACCTGGGCAGGTCAGTTCGAAAGTGGGGTCGCCGGGTGCGTCGCTGATTGTATGGGCTGTTGCGGGCGTTCTTGTCTGGACCGGTGGAGCGAGCTATGCGGAACTAGGGAGTGCAATACCATTGAATGGCGGTGCGCAGGTGTATCTGGCCAAGATTTTCGGGGAGCTGATGGGGTTTTTATTTACCTGGTCGGCGGTGTTCGTGCTGAAACCTGGCTCCGCGGCCATCATCTCGATTATATTTGGCGAGTATGTTGTACGGGCAATTGTCGGGGCGGATGTCGAAACGGTTAACCCTTGGGTTAATAAGGGGGTGGCCATTCTGGGTCTTACTGCCGTAACGGGTCTCAACTGCATATCTACACGCCTGGGTACTCGCATTGGGGACATGTTTATGTTTTTCAAATTTTTGGCCCTGCTTGGGGTTACTATAATTGGGATCGTCGTTGCAGCTACGGGACTGTCATATAAGGGTGAGCCAGGCCACAAATGGTGGGCTACGAGCTGGTTCGAGGGTACCAGCAAGGACCTCTCAAGCTGGGCGGTAGCTTTATATGCGGGTTTATGGGCGTTTGACGGCTGGGATAACGTATGTCTTGGGTGTTCCCTTAAGTTCCCCCCCATTCGCCAATTTGTTATCCAAAAAAAAAAAAAAAAAAAAAAAGGAAAGAAAGAAAGAAAAAGATAAAAAAGAAGAAAAAGAAGAAAAAAATACTAACCCACCCTACCAGACAAATTACGTGACAGGGGAATTCAAGAACTCCAGCCGCGATCTCCCCCGAGTAATCCACACTGCCATGCCTGCCGTCATCCTGAGTTACATGCTTGCGAACATCTCCTACTTCTTTGTCCTTGCCCCCTCAACCATCAATGCAACCAACACCGTCGCCGTCCAATTCGGTGGGAAAGTCTTCGGCCCCGTTGGCGCCCTATCGCTGGCCCTAGTCGTCTCCGCAAGCTGCTTTGGCGCCCTAAATGCTACCGCCTTTACATCTGGCAGGCTTGTGTACGCCGCCGGGCGCGAGGGCTACCTACCTTCCATCTTCGGGAAAATCGGCATAGCCGGCTCCACCGTGCACTCGGCTGGGATGCGCCTACGGCACCACTCCTGGTTCCACAAAACCCTCATCCGCCTCATCGGCGATGATATCGGCATAGGCTACACGCCCATCTACGCCATGATATTCAACTTCGCACTCACAACCATCTACATCGCCGTCGGCGAGTTCGGGACACTCGTCACCTTCTACGGCGTGGCTGGTTACACTTTTTATTTCCTAACCGTGCTGGGGCTGATCGTGTTGCGGATCCGCGAGCCGTATTTGGAACGGCCATATAAGACGTGGATTACCACACCGATTATCTTTTGTTGTGTTAGTTTATTTCTGTTGAGCCGGGTAGTGTTTGCGGAGCCGTTGCAGACGCTTCTTGTGCTTGGGTTTAATGTGGCGGGGGTTCCAGTGTATTTTTGGAGGATTAAGATGAGGGATGGGAAGAGTTTGTTTAAGGGAGAAGAGGGTTGGTGGAAATTTTGGAGGAGATGGGGGCGGTCATGAGCTTAACATTACGTCACATTCTGGTTCTTTTCACCCCTTGTTTTTTTAATTTTTATGCGCATTTTCCTCTCCCTCCCCGTCTTTGGTAGCACAGAAGGTGTCAGTGGGGGATTTGCTAGAGCGCTAACTTTGTTCGGGATAGACATATATAATACATTGATTGCATGGTGCTAGTAGCTGACGATTGTGGGATTATCACGGCTCTTTTTGCTTTCCTAAAGAGGGAGTATACAGACTATAGCTGTTTATAAAATTACAAACAATACATATGTCCTGTACAGCTGTGCAATGAGGGAGCTATATCTAGAGCTTTGTCTTATCACTTTTACTTTACCTTTTCAACTGCCAGCCAGAGTGGTGAGGGAAAAGTGAAATAACATCTTCCATCTGCACTACCAATTCACACTTGAGAGTATTAAAAGAAGCAAGGATAAGATCATGGGGAACAGTACGGGGTGTGGAGTACCAGGTAGCTATATAAAGTTGTGGTCCTACCAGTTTTTCCTAGGAATTTCGGATCATGCTTCTTGAAGTTAATAATCGAAAGCCAGAGAGTAAAGATGCATTTCAAACTTATACATAATGCATTTAATCAACCCAAAATGATATAGAACATAGCTAAAAACGTGTATGTAGAGATAACTGGGTGAATCCAGTGATGTTAGATGACGGGCCATGTGGTATACAGTACATACTTTGTCCAATTCCGCAACGCTCATGTCAGCGTAGCATGGTCGTTAACAATTGGAGAATTCACTGTTCAGCCTCCAAGTGTGCAGCGATATTACCCTCATATGTAAGGGGCGAGCTGAACAGATCAAGTAAATACAAATCAAACTGCACAAAAATACTAGTAATAGAACAGAACTGCCACAGGAGTTTGCTACCAACCCATCCGCCCGTCGTTCAACCAAACACCGAACACCCATCAAATCTCACCTCAGATACAAAAATATATCCGATCTAGAGGGACGATTTTTCATCGCCACTCCTGAACTTCTTTTGGACATCAAGCACGAGAATGGTTTGCTGAGCAGAAGCAAGCAGTTCCATATTCTCATTACAGATCGTAACATCAAGATCCATCCTTCCATCCTGTAGCATCTTAGTAGCATATCTTGCAAACATGAAACGCAGTCCTTCTCGAGGGAGTCTCCGCTTATACTGAATATCCATAGTAAGGGAAGTATCGAAATGGGTAGATCGCAAAGCATCAGCGATGGAGTTTGACATCATACAGGTGGCTCCAGGGTTCTTGACGGCCCACTCCTCCATCTGCCGTTGGAAGATATGAGCATCATACGGGCCGTCATTACGCATCAGCGTATCAGACATGGAGGGCCCACAATCGGCAAATAAGGTCACATAGATAGCATCCATGCGCTCGGGTGCTAGGAAGCTATGCCACAGATCGCAAACTCCATCAACAGGAAGGCCACCACGAGGAAGCAGGCCTAGCTTGCGACGTGTAAAGGGGAGAAGTTCCCCCTTGACAAGACCCGGGATCCAGTTCTCTTCGGGCTGGTGAGCTAGAACACGGTCGAAGTCAGGTATAGGCGGAGGAGCGGGTTGGAGGCTCCAGGCACTGGTGGCGGTGGGGCCGACGACATTTTCAAAGTTGGTTGATGTGGCCAGAGCCAGCACCTTAAGCTTCCGCTCTTGGGTAAGCTGTAGTTGGAGGGTACTGGCGACAGCACCGGCTTTTAGAATCGTGATAGTAATGGTGCTCTTGCTGTGCTCGCATGGTCGGAGGAACTGGAGATGCAGGCTGAGCAAATCGGGCTGCTTGCGGGCTGCTAAGGTTGGGTTGGTATTGAGATATGTTGCAGCAGCATGGTGAATTGCAGCAGCAATGGACCCTCCGTGTAGAGCTATAAGCAAAAAACAAAAAACAAAAAACAATCAGATGCTACAGATTAGCCTAGATAATCTAAATGTTGATCTAGATCTAGATATGGGTATAGAGAGAGAGAATGTCAGTTTTTTGCATACTTGGCCCAAGAGTCCAGTCGGAATGCCAAGATATTTCGTAACTGTCTGAGGAGATTTGCGTGAGCTCAATTTGCTTTTTGAGGATAGGATCCATTGTATTCATTGAAGCCAGATAGAGATATATAATTCTATATATGAGGGATCTTGTTGTGCTGAGGAAAATGGCTCGACAGTTGCAGGTGGAATCAGGGAGAAGGCTGCTGGGTCAAGCATTAGATATGGAATCTGTACTCCGTTCTGAAAGAGGTCTGGGAAGATAGTCCTCGGTAGGCGGAGGCAGAGGGCTATTTATATTGACGGGGCAAAGAGTTTCTTGGTGAGCGGCGGTTGGATTATTGGCCCGACCCCAGGCTAACCTGGTAGATATTACCCTGAACTGGGATGTTGCTGGTATCGATCGAGTCTTAACTGCAGTCAGCTGCCGCGTATTGAGTGTTAACTTTTGATGGTGGTAAATAGTACCAATAAATCGAGGAAAACTTTAAGTAACTTTCAAACTAGAATTTATTTATACTAGCATATGTACTAGGTTTGTATGGAGGAGAGCCCCTGTTGGTGGCTCTCAAAACCCATACAGTAGTTGGTTGATGTTTTCTGTGCGTCCGTGTGAAGCAGAAGAGAAACATCCCCGAGAGCAAGAGCATGGCATCTGTACTCCCGCTCCACCCCCATGAATCCGAAGACTAATTGCGGGGGTGGAGCGCGAGGAGGTCTTATATAATAACCAACTAACTAAGTTAATGCACAGGGTGCTAACTAGGTAATTAACAATAGTACCCGCTATACGGAGTACCGAGTATCCACATGCTGCTTACCCTGAGCACATAGGCACCTTACATGTGAAATACAGTACGTGAGTACGGAGTACATCTTCAGATTTTTCACCCGCAATACTCCGCACGGAGTACTACCGGGAAAAATTATCTCGGAGACAAAAAAAAACCTGGCTGGAAATTGAACTAAAAATAAACAGAAGAAAAAAAAAGGAAAAAAAAGAAAAGGAAAAAAAAGAAAAGGAAAAAAAAGAAAAGGAAAAAAAAGAAAAGGAAAAAAAAGAAAAGGAAAAAAAAGAAAAGGAAA
>LGRN01000502.1:0-18278 GCA_001883825.1 Emergomyces pasteurianus Ep9510 | reverse complement strand
CTTTTTTTTTTTTTTTTTTTTTTTTTTTTTTTTTTTTTTTTTTTTTTGTGAGAAAGAGAGAGCGAGCGCGAGTATTTACGAACTAAACCATCCTAGGCCCAAAACCTTGGTAACAAAACTCGGGAACAACCACATCACAATTAATTTGTTCCAGCCATGACATCCACCATCAACTCCGTGCCGTCTGCCAACGGAACCTCAGGCAATCCTGTCAGCAATCCTATGCCTCAGAATCCCTCATCTGCTGCTGCCAGCAATCACAGCAACAACAACAACAACAACTCCGCCGCCACCACCACCAACAGCAGCAGCAGCAGACCAGCCATGCGCTCGGGTTCCACGCTCAAGACCAGCACTGATGGAAGGCGACAGGCTTCCAGCCCCGCCGACGGTGCTCACAGGTACGTCGTCGTCGTTGTTTAAACTGCCCCTTCCTATTTTCCTGGTTCTGTCCCTTCTCCATCGACCTTTCCTGTTCGCATTGGCTTTTTGTTGTCGTGTTTTCTGTGGAAGGCGCTTCAGGAGGTTCCCAATCTGGGAAGTTTGAGCCGCTCTCGTGCTTCAAAAATTCCACCCAAGCCCCCCCCAAAAGTTCTCTTCTTCCACACACATACTCTCACTCTCTCATCCACGCCGAAAGGTATACGCATATACACATCTCCGCATCTGCGCATCTACACACTGTTTATACACAGATCCACAGTTGATTTTTTTTTTTCTCTTTCTGTTTCTTCTTTCCCTCCTTGACCTTACATTGGTGCGGGATAACCGCTTCTAATTCTATGTCCGCCGTCATTCCTTGTCTCATCTTCACCTCAACGGCATGATCGATTCTCTGTCCTACCAGGAGTACGTTCACTGACCTTCTCCTGTCTTTCCGACACATTATAGGCGTAATAACCCCCCAAAGGCCTGGACTCAATCTACAAATCCTATTACTCAGAAACCTTCTTATCCAAATCAGAACGGAATTCCTCAGCGGAAGCCCACAATTTCCCCGAAACCAATGTCAACGCCAAACAGGGAATCAAATACCCCTGACATGCACGCCAACGATCGCCTCACCTTTCTTTTGACTGCCTGCATTGTGAGCCCTGCCCCTACTTTTCCTTACCACCCTTCAAGTGATTACTGTCGCCAGGCCCGTTCGTTCTTATGCTAAATTACACTTTGAATGGTAGGGTTTAAACGCCACCATCACAACCAAATCCGGAGAGAAGTTTTCTGGTATTTTTTCGGGCTCATCACTGGAGGCGAATGAGTCCTCATTTACATTGAAGATGACGCAACGGTGCTCCTCCCCACAACCAGATCACAGTCGGTCGAATGGCCTCAGCGATCATGCCAGCCCTTACATTGGATCCGGAGTGGATCATCAAATGGTTTTCGATGTTCAGGATATTGCGGACATCGGTCTTGAAAACGTCTCGACATCCGGAATTGCTGCAAAAGAACAGAATGGTAATAATAATAACCGTCTCCATCTTTTTGTCACATGTCTATAAGCTGACATTTTTACCTGCTTTTTCTTAGGAGCCCCCACAGGATTCAAAACGGATACGGACATCTCTGGTGGCCAGGCGATTCGAGAAAGAGAACTCCAACGGTGGGAACCCGGCACTGATGCGCCTGTTGATTTGTCTTTGGAGAGTGCAGGGCCCACCACCTGGGACCAATTTGAAGTCAATGAACGCCTTTTCGGGGCCACTACTAGCTACGATGAAAACTTGTACACCACTAGAATAGATCGTTCGGACCCTTCGTACAAGCGCAAAGAAGCTGAGGCGGCCAGAATTGCACGTGAGATCGAATCCAGCGAGACGGATAATGTCCATTTGAGAGAAGAACGCGGTTTAGTCGCTGAAAACGATTATGCAAATGAGGAGGATAAATATAGCGGTGTTCGTCGTGAGGATTTCCCTCCTCTTCAATCTGGGCAACCAAACAAGTATACACCTCCTGCAAGGCGTGCGCCCACCAGCCACCCCACAGTTCCTGGTGCTCCGGTTGATCCAGCAATAATCAGCGCTCAAATTGCGCGGCCCGATATGCCACCCAAGCAATCAAGCCAGCCCAAGATTAATGTTACACCCTCACAAACTACTTCCACTTCTACCACAGATGTGCTCAAAGATAAAGCACCAGAACCAACCAAATCTGCTCCATCTCTTAAACCCCCCGTCAGTTCCGAACAAAAGAATCTTCCGAGCAAGCCCGCATCGAATTCCGCCGTTCCTCCTAAACGTAACGGAGCCGAGAATGCATCTTCCAACGTGGAGGCGGAAGTGCTTGACCATTTCCGGCAGTTCGCGAACAATGAGAAGGCGAAACTCCAAGAACGTCGCCGCAACCAAGCGTCTTATGACCGAACAATTAAACTCAATGAACTGATGAAGTTCTCTAAAAATTTCAAACTTGGAACTCCTGTTCCGAAGGATCTTGTACCCATTCTGGCCAAGGATCCTAGTAAGCAAGAGGAAATTATTGAGAAAGCACGCCGACAACATGAGGAAAAGCTTGCTGCTGCTGCTGCCAAAGCCGCTGGCACCACCGCTCCGGACGCTTCCACTACTGCTGCTGCTGCCGCTGCTGAGCAGAAACCAAGCGCAGCTCGCGCTTCGGGCTCTTCCCGATACGATGTTGGTACCGTGCCTCCAGTGGCACCATCCGATCGTCAACAATACCCCCGTGGCCGTCAAGGATATCCACCAATGGGCCCTCATGGCGGTCCAGGGGGGCGGCAGATGGGACATCATACAGCACATCCCGGGCGATCGGGCCCTGGCCTTCTCAGCCATCGCCTGGCGGATATTCAGCAGCAACGCAAGGGCGGAGCTATGGGTCCCCCTATGCCTCCTCCTCTGCCTATTCAAGATGGTCGTATTCCTCCTAATGGACCCCTTGGGAGCGATCAGTCTGGCCTGAATAGTCCCCATAAATCTATGCAGAGCCCAACATCAGCGACTTCAACGAAATTCAACGTTAAAGCACACGAATTTAAACCTAACCCGGCCGCAAATACCTTTACCCCAGCGAGCACATCTGCCGTAGCCTCGAACCCAGTGCCTAATAACGTTAGGACACGATCCATTTCACGTACTGCCAGCCCATCAGCCTTTTTTGGTGCCAAGAAACCCTTACCAGCTTCAGAACGGCCGTCAATTAATGACCACTTCAACCCAGTTAAGCGGATGAAAAAGGAAGCAACAGAGCAGAGTTCTAAAGACTACGCATTTAACGGTGGAATTCCCCAAGCGTATCGAACTCCGCCCACATGGGAGGTTGCTCCAGTCAATGCTGAGAAAACTTACGCTGACATGTTCAAAACTCCTGTGCCTGCTCCCTCGGCCTCCCCGCAACGGGCTTCATCTAACCCTCAAATTCCACATCAACATCAGCTTCCATTTCACCTTCAGCATGCAGGCCCTCCAACCACGGGACCTCCTCAGGCCCATCCTCACCCCCACCCACAGTCACATCACCCCTCAGCTCCCCCGCATTTCGATGATCACCATCGCATGCAGATTTCTGCATCTTCCTCGCAAGTATACCCGTCACCTCGACTGCAGCAAACCCATGTGGCATATCATTCTCCCATGGGCCATCATGCACAGCTCGCATATGGCCAGCCGGTCCCGCAATTTTACACGGGCCAAGGTCCGCAACCCGCACACATGCGGCACTATCCTGGTGGCCCACAGTTTGTTAACCCGCAAACTGGCATGGGGGCACCAATGATGGTTCAGCAGCCATCGAATGGCCCTTATGCGGGCATGCCACAAGGTATGGGTGTCCCGTACAACCCGCAGATGCCGATGTACTCTCCCAATGCTGGCCATGCCTATCCACAGCATGTACCTCCACCACCTCAACCACATAGTGGCTATCCCAGTCCAAGCCGGGGTGCACCTATGATGATGCATCAAGGCTCACAACAGGGCCACCCACCTCAACCCATCATGTTTATGAATTCCGGACAACATGGACAGCCCATTTACGCCCCACAACAACCAGGCCACAGTGAGTGTAAACAAGCACCTTTGTCATGATGCCCAATGTTTCCTATACTGATCATTGAAATAGTGCCTCCAGTGCGCTCTGGTTATCCTCACCACCAGCAGTCTCATTTCAATACTAGTCCTCATCAGACACATCATTACCCACATCACCAGCATAGAGCCCAGAATAATAATAATCACTACAACCAAATGCCACACATGCATCATCCCCACATGCAGCCGCAAGGGCCACCGCAGAATGCACCTTCAGGACCTCATCCTCCAGAGGCTGTTGATGAAGTGAAATGAACATGTTTCAGTGGCTGAATTTAGGGCTTCATTTTCGCTCCTTGGAAACCAACCGATTGTGGTATAAATACCCACAGATATGCTCACTTACCATTTTCCGTTTCTGGAATGTTGCGTGCAATGGTGGGACTAGTAGTTTGTGCCACATTGCTTCTTGCCTATATATTTTTTCTCCCCCCGGTTATAATTGGTGGCGCTGTTTTGATTGATAATTTCCCTCCTTTTACTGGTCTCCCGTGGTTGCAACATTCAGAAAAGGGTTAATATGAATATTACATGAACGGATTACGGGTATTACTCTTGGTAAGGTCCTGCCTCTTCTCTACCTTGTTATTTTCTGGAGACCATCTTATCTAATTCTAACAGTACTGCAAAATACCTAGCAGTGAGATGGATCATATATGAATATTCATCGCTAGGTGCAAAGAGGCCAGCTGGAATTCATTCAGGGCTTATCGGGCGAGTCAAGCGCTTCCATGCCCAACGCAGGCGAGGCAATTGACTAGAAAGACTTGGTCAATATCTCGCCATGCGAGGAATTCGGCACCCAGTCAAAACTTAACAATAACAATTTTGAGTACGCCGTGGCTCATTGGTTCGAAGGCACTGAACGAGAAGTTGAGTTCGGGTATTCGTCGTCGGCGATGACTGTCTCGAGATAAGTCGGTGGCCAAAAAGAGGTTTTAAGGTTGATAACTTGATGAGATAGAGGGCCTGTCGTGGGGAACTTGTTGGTAATATATATTGTGTATTGTGCCATGGAAAAATGAGCTCAGGGTTATATATGAGTGCGCGAGTGAGAGGTGGTTATTGGTAATTTGGTAATACGTATGGAATTAGCAAAAGCAGGTGGTAGTAGAGGTTTCTGTGCTTTTTTTCTCTTTTTCCTTTTTCCTCTTCTTTAAGAACAGATGATTGGTGATCGAGAACGAGGCAGTTAGTTTTTAGCTGAATGATTATTTTGAGAGAGAGGAAGATGGCACAAGAGGCTGAGTGAAATTTTTTTTTTAAAAAAAAATATTATTATCATTACTGTGTTTAGTCGGAATAATTTTTATTCCTCAAAGACAGGCTTCAAGAGGTTTGATAATGTGTAACTGCTACTTCATTTGAGAACCTCTTTTCCTGAGAATCAAATGGAAGGGGTAGTTATCTCTTTAATTTCTCCTGAGATGATTAGTCGATGGGTCGATTGGATATATGATTGTTTCACACATATTGTGGTACCAAGAAATGCGTGGCAAGGGGCATGCTCTGCGATAATGCTGTGATACCTTTGGGTTGAAGGTCTGCATAGTCCGTACATGTGTATGCGATGATGATCGTGTGTGTAATTTTTTTTAATTCTGGTTTTTTTCTTTTGGGGGGGGGGGGGGTTTAAAACTCGGAGATGCATCGTTTTCAGTCGATGTTTTCGGAGGAGAAACGTGCACACTCCGGTACGCACATACCTAGAAGTAGTGACGGCAAGCAAATGATGTCAGCAGATATATATTTTTTTGTTTAAGACTGGTCAATCATTTAAATCTGGGGCCATGTCTTTGAACTTAGTCTTTGGATTTTGTTTTTGTGCTTTGTTTGCGCTTTCGGTTTCTTTAGGGGGTTTGAGACAAAAGAGGGGGGAAAGGGAGGTAAGGGTTGGTTTGTGTGATATGTTTTTATCTTTGCTTTTGTCCTCCTCAGGTCTTTTCAGTTTCTATTTTTTTGGTCATCATTCATACGCGAAAGCAAAGAGATCAATTGGCACATGAAAGCAGCAGAAAAAAAAATGGCTCTCAGCAGCATAAGGAAATCCTTTTGCCTCCCATAGAACAAAGGACAAAAAAGAGGGTTCAACCGACAACTTCGTTTGCAGGGTACGCGAGGTTCTGAGGAATTTATCTGGGCCTTTTCTTTTTTTTTTTTTTTCAATCTTGCGGGAACTTGATCATGACTGAAAACAACAGAGAATAAACAGATGATGTATAAGGATTTTTCCACCAAGAGAGCCGAAGAATCCACGATTCTCTGGTACAAGGTGAGAAGAGATATATTCTAACAAACTCTCACCCTCCCCTTTTCACCCAACCAACCAATCTTTCTCCTGCTTTCTCTCCCTAGCTCTCGTTCGCACGCAGTATGTGAAAAAAAAATCTTGTTGTCCGCCACTGCCATTAGCTCCTCGAGTCCTCATGTAGCAAAGCAGACAGGAACTCCAGTTAAGTGGCGGGAAGGTTTTTTTTTGGTTGCTGTACACACGAATTCTTTTTTTCTCCAAGAGATCTTTCATGATAACTTCATGACTGTCCCAGTAATTTCGCTCGGGGGCAGAAATCAGATCCCTCTTGCCGACAGTGTGCCCGCGACGGTCTATCCTCCAGAGGAGAAAAGAGCGAAGAAAGATAGAGAGAAGCAGAAGAAGAAGGAGATAAAGAGATTGATAGGGGCTGGGAGAGAGCAAGAAGAAATATCCCCGCCGGTTGTAATGGCTGACCTGTAAAAAGATCGGGATTCCACAACTCCATAGTTTCAAAAACAATACATTGGCTGCTTCAGTCATAGAAGATAGACAAGGTCTCTCTTCCGAGAATCAAGAAGAAAAAGAAAAGAGAAAAAAAACCTCTCGCAAACATAGATGAAGCTTGTCACGTCGATTTGGCCCTTCCTTCGCCTTGTTCTAGGGAGAGCGCGAGTACCAGTCTCTCTGTGCATGTGCCAAAACTCTTGCTTGGCGTTTTTGGTAGTCTGACCTTTTACCAGTCTCGCATCATAGGAGATTGAAGGGGGGATTGAAGGGGGAACAGGTGGCTATGGTGTTGTTTCTCACAGCCAGGGAGAGGGGGAGGGGAAGGGAAGTAATCAAGGGGAACTGACCGATCATTCCTTAAGCTGAAACAGTCGGGCCATACGTTGTTACCGAACAAGGTGTGTGTCCTATCATCATGATACCAGTCATTCTTAACAAGATGTATTTCGATCATTCCGGTAGTTTTGATTCTCGGGAACCCAGAGCATTTAACATGCTATTCGTTGTCGGGTTGTTTCTGCGAGAGTTTCGCGGCGGCAAAATAAAGTGCTCCAGGAGATATATGCTAGCTACGCTAAACCCAATCAGGATATGATGACAGACCGCCGAACTTGTTTGAATATAATTTCTTGAAAGATCCCCTCCCGGTATTTGATTGACTTTCCAACCAGTACAGATTTCCTAATACCCTTCCTTTTGGAGTTTAATGCCTTCATGATAATGATAAATCACGCATTGTAGACCTTTATTTGACTACCGAATTCCTATTTTCCTGGTGTCGGGGAGGGGGGAAACAGCCATCCTGATTACCCCCTGTTGTTGTTATCTACCTCGCCAGGCGAAATTTATCAACCCCCCAGCAATGGATTTTCTAAAATCTGCTGTTGCTTCGGCTATAGCTAAGGGTAGCTCGTTTCCCTACAGCTTTGGCGATCGGGTTGATAACAACGAGTCCATCTGGACACTTCACAATGGCACAAAGCGGGTATGCCTTTGGAACCCAGCACACCACTCTGTCGTCATGGACTTGCTTGGGCAGCTAACCTAGCTCATTTCGGAAAATTTAGGAAGATGGCTCTGCGTGCAGCATATTTACATTTGACATTGCAGCCAACAAATCCCGCCTGCCACTCGCCAAAAACGCTGTTCGCAAACATCGTACCCTCAGACATCCCGGAGTCATCAAAGTGTTGGAAACGATAGAGGTGGGGACATTCTTATTTGTCTGACATTGAGACGCTATTTTGTTTTGTACGTTTTCGCTACGAGGACAAGGAAGGTTGACGGAGGGCGTAGACAGATGCGAACATTTATGTCGTGACCGAAAGGATCACTCCACTTTCCTGGCCGGTAACAAGGAGGAGCCTAAGCGAGCAGACCGCAAAATGGGGCCTATATGCAATTGCTGTGAGTTTTACTGTTTAACAGAGCTGCCCGTTTCCTTGAAGAAGTTTCGTTAACTTCGAGGAACCTTTATAGTCGACCCTTAAATTTATCAACGAAGATGCATCATCGGTTCACGGTGCGGTCCGTGTTTCATCTATATTCACAAGTGAAAGTGGGGAATGGAAACTGGGTGGACTTGATATACTGAGCTCCATGAAGGAAGACGATGCTGTAATATACGTTCGTTTATCTTTCCTTTTGGACGATATAAAATAGTGGTGATTAATATTGTGGCAGACATATGGTAGCCTCCTGCCGAATTCAGCCCGTTATGCACCACCGGAAATTGTGAAAGGCGGCTGGGATACTATTAAACGCAACCCACTACCTGCAACTGACTCTTACAATTTCGGATGCCTTATTTTCGAAATTTTTAATGGCAGTTTTAGAGGGAGCGAACAAGCCGGCCAGACTTCAAATGTCCCGCCAAGCATGCATCAAAGTTACAAGAGACTCATGAATCCCAACCCAAAATTAAGGCTCAGCGTGGCCCATTTTTTGGAACAAGGAAAACGCAGTGGTGGCTTCTTTGAAACTCCATTGATTCGACTCACCCAGGATATTGAGAGTCTGGGATTGAAAAGTGAAGAGGAGCGTGAAATATTTATTAAGTATTTTTTACCTATGTCTTTTAGAACCTGGATGGCCCCTTGTCTAATCCGTCTATTCTAGTGAACTCGATGAGGTATCAGATGATTTCCCGGAGGAGTTCTTTAAAATGAAGGTCTTGCCGGAGCTGCTGAAATCAGTTGAGTTTGGTGGTGGAGGGCCGAAAGTTTTTACGGCAATATTAAAGATTGGCTCCAAGCTCTCAGAAGAGGAGTATGCTAGTAAACTTATACCTGTTATTGTACGATTGTTTGGCAACCCAGACCGCGCTATGCGTGTTTGCTTGCTTGATAATCTCCCCTTGATGATCGGCCACCTCCCACAGAAAATTGTTAACGACAAAATATTCCCACAAATGGTAAGTTTTACACCTGGACACGATAATAGTTGGTTTGTTTCTGGAGATTAAGTTTTGCTGCAGGTTACCGGCTTTACCGATATCGCTCCCGTCGTAAGGGAACAGACCGTAAAAGCAGTGCTCACTGTCATCGAAAAACTCTCGGATCGCACCATTAACGGCGAATTGTTGCGATTCCTCGCCAAAACGGCCAATGACGAGCAACCAGGGATCCGAACGAACACAACCATATGCCTTGGGAAAATCGCAAGGAACCTGGGACACAGTGTAAGACGTTTTCTATATTCCAACCCAAAACACTGCTAATATCAATGCTCTTTATTTAGTCAAGAACCAAAGTTCTCACTGCCGCGTTTAGTCGATCCCTAAGGGACCCATTTGTCCATGCCCGAAATGCAGGTCTGCTCGCTCTAGGCGCCACTTTGGATTTGTTTACGGAGGAGGACTGTGCAACGAAATTGCTTCCTGCGATATGCCCCTCACTATTAGACAAGGAGAAGTATGTATTGCCAAGAGTAGGGTCGGGAGTATGATTTTAACTAACTAGTATACAGGCTGGTCCGCGACCAGGCAAACAAAACTCTTGATTTATACCTTCAGCGCATTCGCAAGTTCGGCGCATCGTTGCCAGATACTGCTTTACCAGCACAGAACGTCTCAGATTCCCAGAACGCAGCAGGCGCTGCACGGATGGGAACGCCAAATGACACTTCCTGGGCGGGATGGGCAATTTCCTCATTTACGAATAAGATAACTAGTGCCAAAGGTGAAATCGAGCCAACGACTAACGGCAGCCAGTCCGTTGCTGTACCTACAATTCGGTCCTCATCAATGCCACGTCCAGCAACATCGTTCCCATCTGCCCAACTCAACAAATCTGAAAAAACCTTGCGGCCCGGTGTACCACACATTTCCCGAACCACATCTGAACCCGCACCTGAGGATTCCAAATTGGAGCTCGAACCGGATGAGGAAGAAGCCGCGTTCGAGGCGTGGGGAGCCATGGATGATAACGTTAACGAAGATGATGAAGAAGACACCTTTTTTGACGCTAGGAGATCCGTTTCTCCCAGCCGTTCTGCCTCTGCCACCCACCCAACATTTGATGACGGCGGAGAACCCGATTTTGCTGGCTGGTTAGCTGCCCAATCCAAAACAAAATCTAAAAAGCCGTTACCTAAAGGACTCTCCAAGCCAACTACGACAAAAGTTACGGGTTCCACTAAGTTAACAAGCACATCGAAACCCTCAGTCCCAAGCAGTAAGAACTCATCTGTGAAAGGTAAATCTTCATCCCAACCAGCTAAAACGATCGACACGAAACCGAAAGAAGATCTGGCGGGGGATGATTGGGGAGACGCTTGGGACTGATCCTTTTCCGCATTCTTTGTAATGAAACACCTATACCCTACGCGCTCAAAGTTGCGTCCCCTCGCAGCACGTCCTTCCACATATATATTTGCATGTACCATTCCAACTGTTAGCATTGGCGCCTTATGGTGACTGAATTTGAAGCTTGCTACATCCTTCCTTGACGTCTTCCTGCGAACGGAATATGCAGTTTATCAACACTGAGTATATTGCGACTTGATCGTATAGTTTTGACGGTAAACCCAGAGGCGCATATTTAGGTAGATTGAGAGAACCGTAGTAGATTAGTTGTCAAAGAAGATTTACTTGTATTAAGAAAAGATATGAGTTGCACATAAGACTGTTGCAGATATGTACGTATATGTATATGCTTGCCCAACACCATTCGCTTCCTACGCACTGGAAATGTTCGCAAGAAACGGGAAACAGTCCGCCCATACGAATTACGACAGGGTGACTGTGATGCTCAGGACTTTATTTAAATTGAATACAGTCTAGACGAAATGGCATTGATTGGAGGAAAATTTAAATATATATATATATATGACAAAAAGATATAACAAAAAGATAGTAATTTGTAATGCATCATCCGTGAATCGAACACGGGCCTCATCGAGTTTAGATCACATGACAGCTCAGAAGTAATTCTGGGAGTCAAATGGCAACGATGAATTCTACCACTAGACCAATGATGCTCCTTTGTTGGTTGGGTACCCACGCAACAACCGAAATCTATAATTAGATATGTGTAATTAAAGGAACGCGAGAAATAAAAATATATTCTATAGTATGCTTTCTGATACTGTGCCAGGGATCATCAAAGGTATCTAGATATTTTCGGCTTGAGTTCTTCAATATAAATAAGCTTGGGTTACGTCTTTGAGGTGGAGTGAACTTTATTGTAAGTTTGAACCGGAATCCGCGCGAACTGTTTCGATTTTCCATTCCCATGCCTCCTTTTTTATGCTCTATACACGTCTAAATCTATATCTATATCTATCATTTTGTTCTAAATTTCTTTGCATCATGTGAAAATGGAGTCTAAAGAGTGGGATAAAGGAGAAAACAGGTGGGTAAAATGAAGAGAGGGGAAATGTCTAGTAGGAGAACGACAATGATAAGAGAAAAAGTACCACACAAAAAGTTTGGAAGTAGAGAGACAAGGAACGGCAGGCAAAGGGATTTAATGTATCAAACATAAATGAAATAGAACAACGACCATTAGAGAGAGAGGGTAAATGTTTAGAGCTTGCTTTCCCTCTCATTCTTTACCAACACGTTACTCCATGGGTAAGGGTCAAACGTCAAATTGTTGACAGGGTTCTCTTCGCTGGCCCGGCGGAATAGATCCTCGTAGACTTTGCCATCGTAACGTCCCAAAGAGCTGTCAAGTTGCCAATCTGGGAACTTCCATGAGTCAACAAGCCGGACAGCATGGGGTCTGATATCGTCAAGGAGTTTTGAGACCGCCTTGGTCCGTGCGAGGTTGATTTGACGAATAGTCACAGCACCAGAGGCGAAGAAGTCGGACGATTCGCGTTCCAATGTATGCAGTGCATAAAGGCGGAAGAGTTTGTAGAGAACTGCAGCTGTGTCAGGATCCAAGGCAGAGGTGGTGCCAGGCGCTGAGACGCTTTCGTAGAAGTTCTTCACAACGAGGTATTGTGAGTGGGCAGTCGAGAGACGCCAGAAGTCTACAAGCAAACTGTTCCATGAACGCTTTTCAACATCACGTTGCTTCAGAGCTTCGAAGGTTAGGTGAGCGGCACGCCAGGCGAAGGCGTCCACGATGTCAGCATCGTTGTCAAGAATATCGAATGCAGCTCCCATGTTTCGGCGGCGAAGATAGTTCTTCAGAATACGGGATGTGTCGTTATCAGGGGCTTTGTCGGCCAGAACAGCCCTAGCTGATTTGAGGAGCTGAATAGGAGATCCGTTAGCATGCTCCGGATCTTTATTGCTGTAGAAACTTCAATGGGGTCGGACTTACATATCGTGCTACTTGTTGCGTTAACATGTAGTTGTCGCCTTCCCAGGTGGTAGTTGGCAAATAATCGGCATACCAGGTACCGATACCGCTGTAACTACTATCGGGGAATGAGTATGGGCGAAACATATTAAGATAAAATCGACATCAAAATTGGTCAAACTTACCTATAGCCATGTCCACCACAGGCACGCCGGCAAACCTCCAATCCTTCAGCTGCCGTCGTACTACCCAGGGCCTTGAGACCACAGGAGGTCGCGTGGAGATCTGAGAGGAGAAGCGCTGCTGCTTTTGCTGAAGCGCCACTAGTCGTTTGTCTCTGGTTTTCCTCGTACATATCCATCATTCGTCGTCCAGTGAAATGGAGGGCAAAGGTGGCAGCCAAGAGGGGAAGAAGTCGGATTTGAACCATCTTGTAGTTGATAACCTGGTTTTCACCGGATGTCGTATCTGTAGCATCCCGGTCCTGGAACTGTCTCCGGATAGAACAATATCTCGTAGCTATCGTTACACCTCGGGCTAGGACCTTGCCAGATTGCAACACAATTGTGGATCGAACCCAGGTCATTGTTCCATAGACCAAAGTTGCTGCGACGGGGCGCACATATTGGTTTGTAACAGGGTCAACATGTGAGAATCTCGCCAACATATTTACATGTGGGATTTTCAGGTGGTTGAAAAGAAGGAACCCATTGTCCATCGTACTATGCTGATGTTAGCGCGATCTCGAATATAATCCGCTTGTTGGGGGCGGAAGATAAAACGTACTTGTAGCCGAACTTAGGCCCAATATCACCAACGCAAACACCATCAAGGGGTTCATGAGTCTTCAAGTCGCGGATTTGCACGACAAATGGATGTGGCCCGTAGTGTTTGCCCTCAATAATTAGCTGGGCCATTACAACAGCGTGGTTTGCAGTTTTGCCGAGAGAGCCAATCCACCATTTGGAAGCTGTCAGGCTCGGGGAGTGCATGACGAAGGTCTTGTCTGTAGGGTCCCATGTTGCCGTGGTCTCCAGGCCCTGAACGTTAGATCCATGGCCCAGCTCAGTTTGGGCGTAGCAGCCAATGTACTCATAGCGCTCCGCTGGTTCTAGAAAAAGTTTCGCCTGCTCTGGCGTGGTCTGATTTCTGAGAGTGACCTAAAAACAATTTAGGAAATAATTAGCGGCACTCTTATATAATCTCGCAGTGAAAATTGTAAGAGGAATCTTACTAAGAACATGCTTGCATGGAGCCCGTAGGGAGTGGGCTCGCTGAGAAGGTCGTTGGCCATGACAAAATCATCGAATGTCCAGTTGTACTGCTGCCTCAACTGTTGGATGCGCTTAGCCTTCTCGAGTGATGCTTTCAACCGTTCTACGCGGCCCATGGAAAGAATTTGTGATTTATCAAAAACTTTCTCCTTTTCCATAATGGCCAAAATCTTCTCCTGTCGGTCGAGCACCTCTTTAGTGCGAAGCAACTCCGCCAGTTTGTCGACAGAGATATTCGAGCTGTCCCTTTCCTGCTGGAGCAGCTCCGAGCCCTGTGGGCCTGTAGGCTTCAAAGCCTTCACCCACTCGGGGACGGGAGACATTTTTCAGAGAGGGAAAGAAGAGAGGAAGGAGAGGGGACGGAATTAAGAGCGGAAAACCACTCGCGCAAGTGGATGATGATGATGATGACTTGGAGACAGAACCTAGGGGCGTAGACGATGCAAGAGGAAGAAGAAAAGAAAAGAAAAGAAAAGGAACAATGCAATCCCGAGGGCGCCGGTTGGTATAAATGTTTTCGATTACTATTGGGTTCGTGCCCGAAAGAGAAAGTACCGAGGTCTGTCCGGAACTTTTTCTGGAGGAATCTCGCCGCCGGGGGATTATGTAACTAACCACGGCCGGGGGAACCTAATTAATAGAAGACGTGCCCTGGGAGATGTTTGGAAAGGCCCGCTTGGATCTATATGTCGTTCCGAGGACGGAACCTTGCATTGATTAAGTTCCCATCTCTACTCGGCACAGACCACGGACGAATCTGCAGCTGTTGGATCTAGCTAGCCACCTAGCTAGACATGGTGTGTAGATTATGTAGCCATGATTTTCTCTAGTGACGTGCTAAGTTGCTAGAACACAACTAAAAACACTTCATATTTCCATCCGAAAATGGCGTTTTTGCAGCTGCAGAAAAAGGCTTCGACGCCCGTGATTGTAGTATACTGTATGAATCAACAAAGGTCAAAGTTTTTCCAGAGGAAATATCCATCCGGATGATCCATCCAAGAGAAGGTTACTTTAATTTTCACATGTTTTACTTTGGGCGAAGCCGTTTCCCACACATGGCCCATGGGGCGAAAAAGTCAATATTCGGAAAAATAAAATTCCCGCCAACGACTGATTCTCACATGCTTGTTCTCTAGGTACGTACCTATATATTCTGCTGCGAAACTCATTTCTTCAAACATACCAAATTTCCGTAACATCTACTAGTGGGGCTTCTCCTTTATCGATAGGATTCTGTGGCCTCGGAATGTTCGCCCATGCTTGGTATGAAATGTGTGATCAGCCAGAGCGTGAAATATGGACGCTTGAATTCCCGATGTGTCATGGTAATTCTACTTATGTATAGTTGCTGAGAGTAATTGTGCGGGAACAATTCCTCGTACAAAGTAGTAGCAGGCAAAAATTTTATAAAAGAGAAAATACTTGACAAAAAATATTCCGATCAAGAATGGCGGCTGTAGCGCGCTTAACCCCAAGCTGCCGAGCGCCAAGCTGACCAATAACAGGCGCAGAAACGAAAACATTGCCGACCAACCGTCGCCTCCACCCTCATTTCCAACACTGGCTGGCATCAACTTCATCACTGTGTCAAACCGTAACTTCCACAACACCCCTCAATTAGGTTTTTGTCTCTCGCTTTATTCATTAAAAAAGTAGACAGACCCCTACTTCAGTTATTTTTGCCTCCCCTCCCGGGGACCTCCTCGTCGCCTGGTTCACTTTGTCTCCTCGATATTGGTGTTGAGACCCCCTCTTCTGGCCCAGCCGCATCTAATATATAGAGCCCGATAATGCCCGCCCGACCCCCTTATCTTCCTCTGCGGTCTCGCTGCCTCCTCCGCTCACCACAGCAACGCCAGCCGTTCTCAACGCAGAGCTCACTCCGTGGCGCTCATGGTGACCACTACGACCCCCCAACCGGATGGCTTTGGGGAGTGAAGCCGGGACACAAATACGTCAAGGAGGGATGGGAAGGCTTATGGACGTATGGATTCGTCGGTAGCTTGCTTGTTGCTGGTATCGCGTATTCGTTCAAACCTGATACATCGTAGGTGTTACCGCTTCTTTTGTGCATATCCGTTGTCGAATTGACGAACTTGTCAACTGCATCACTATGTCGATATGTCTATTATATGCGTCCGTAACTTGGAATGCTAACCAAGGCATGTTTAATCAATTGCTAGGATACAAACGTGGGCCCTTGAAGAAGCTAGAAGGCGGCTAGAGAAAGAAGGCATCCTTGAAGACCCCGACGTTGTGCAAAAGAAATAATCGAATTGCCTCCCCAAGATCCGATGTATATAAAGTTTCCCTCCATCATTGGAAGGGAAAAGAAATACGAAGAAAGAGTTAGAGTTGTCCTTCCTCATATAAGCTATCTGACATTTCACGCAAATTCACTTTGCGTGGAGAGTGGGACGGAGCGGAGTTTGTTTTCTTCTTCTTTATTTTTAAAGTTCTAGTTAGTTTCCTTACGATGCATATTTCGGGCATTGTTACTTTGCCTCTTTTCTTTTCAATTTCCTTCTGCTTCCGAAGATTGTAGCCCCCTTTCTTTCTTGGAGGCACAAACATGTTCAGTTTCCATCACTGTTTTGGGAGGTTTTTTAAGCAGGATTTCGCTTTTGGTCGAAATCCTCATACAGCTTTCTAAAAATACGAAGCTGATGTAAATTACCACATCTCTACACTCTGATCTGCAGATACATAAACTAGAGTATACTGCTTTGAACACCATCTTTTGGTACTCCAAAATAGAAGTCTCGTTCGTTAAAATTCTTTGTGAGCCAAAGTAAAAAACATTAAAATTTGCATACTGTCCATTGAATTATGAACAATACCCAATTAGCTTAACAGGAAACGATCTAAATCTCAGGATATACATCTGTCCTTCTCAATAGCGGCATCTCACTCCTCACCTTCTCCAAAAGTTCCATATCAATCTCGGCAACAGCGATTTCCGGCTCCTGCGATTCACTCCCTCCCCCAAGCTTAGCAACTACCTCTCCCCACGGGTTTACAATCATGGAATGCCCATAGCTAACCCTCTTATGGTTATGGGCGCCGAATTGCGCTGCTGCAATGACATATGATTGTGTTTCGATGGCTCGTGCTCGTAGTAGAGTTTCCCAGTGTGCTTGGCCGGTAGGCACGGTGAACGCGGAAGGGTAGGTTATTACCTGTGCGCCCTGGCGCCTGAGTGATAGGCTTATTTCTGGGAAGCGGAGCTGTATTATAAATAGTAAGTAATGGGAAAGCTAACTAGTCGGTTTGGTGTGACCAAAAGCTAAGAGAAGAATTGAATGGTCCACATACGTCAAAACAAATGCTCAGGCCAACGCTGCCAACCGGTGTATTGAAGGGAGGTAGAATTTTCATTCCCTTTTCGACGCTCCTGTTAAAAGGTATATTCTTAGCAAATACCGAAACCCAAACGGTAAAGATGCATTTTATCAGACCCTGGGGAGGCGTACCTGCTCTCTTTCAGCACGGCGCCAGCCTTGATATCAACATCAAACAGATGTATTTTCTGATACCGTTGTGTAATTTCCCCCATCTCATCAATCCATATCAACGTATTCTTCACCTTCTCGTTCCCCTGGGCTGGCTCATGGATGCCTACATTTATGGGCAGCCTTGATTCTCGGGCTTCCTTCTGCAGGCCGAGAACGAACGGACTCTGTTGTACGGGCTGCGCAAGAGAAACAGTTTCGACAGGCGATGAGGCTATGTAGTCTGACGCCTCGGGTAGAAACAACACCTATATACATTTGCAGTATATTGAATCAGAACCTAAGTGTCATTTTGCCCAAAATCCCCGAAATTTAGATGGACGCATTTTCTGCGACATATTGGCAAAATTCTAGGCTTAGGAGGTGGCATAGTCAGTAATTACCTTTGCACCTGCATCGACAGCCTTTTTGACTAATATTTGACATTGGGAGAGGTTGTGTGCCAGGCTTGCTGTCGAGCATAGCTGGCCGACTGCCTGTGTATAAAGTAGTACTCTAGTAGTGAGTAAACATGCCTCATTTGGAAGCGAATAAGAAACGTACAGCAATTGGCATAGCTATGATACTAGTTTACCACATGGACATAGAGATATAAGAATTATTGTCCGCAGAATTATCCTCAATTCCTCGAAGTTGGATTGCTATTAATCTCCAGCTACGGATTTGATAGGCCGATTTCATTATGAGGCTTGCATTTATCTCAGCAGGCTCAGACCCTCTGTTCTGCTCGGTGCGGTGCGGCGGCGTGTGCGGCCGTTCCAGCGGCATGGCACTAAACCACATTTATCACACGTCATGTGCTCATTTGAAAACCTCGCCAGAGGGTCTGAGAAGATACGGTCCATGCTCCTGAGGAGATTCTTGTGATTTTTATCAAATGTTGAATTTCCTTAACTTTGACTTCTAATTACACAACTCTCATA
>LGRN01000501.1:0-16482 GCA_001883825.1 Emergomyces pasteurianus Ep9510 | reverse complement strand
TTTTTTTTTTTTTTTTATTTTATTTTATTTTTTTTTTTGTACTTAGTTAGTACCTAGCCTTGGATATGGATGGCAACCTCTGCTACAATCTTCAGTCGTCCTCCTCTCCCCGTTCAAGCTGTTTATTTATTTATTATGGTCCACTGCGACTTCCTTTACCCCGTGCCACTCTTCCACTCCTTATATTGCTAGTTGCTACGGAGTACTACTGGAACTAGTTGTTTACTTTCTTTTGTTTAAACTTTTTCCGGTCCGCTGGGAGAAACCTTATGGCCTGACCTGCCCTTTTTTGGGCGAACCTCCCTTAACCTTCTGCCCCTTCTGCCCTTCTTGCCCCTTGGGTATCATCTGCCTACGCAAGATGGATACCAAGATACCATTGTCTCTGCTGTCTCTGCTGTCTCTCGCTTTTGTTTTCTTGTGTTTGCTCTCTTTCTTTTGCTTGTTTTGTTTACTCACCTTCGTTTCCCCGGTTTCTGCTCTCTGCTCCCACGCCCTCCCTTCGCCGTTCTTTTATCTGGCCTACAGCGCTTGCAGGAGGGCTCTTGCTCTTTTCTCTACTTTACCCCACTGCACATCTTGCAATTTTTCCTTGAAAGCTGCTTTGCACTCACTGCCTACAAAAAAAGTCCTTTGCTATCGTCTGTCCTGATTGTGTCTGGTACCGATTGCCGTTGGGCTTGATGCACAAAATATAGCACTTCTTGTTCACAGTTCACTACTACTATACTTAATCCTGTCTGTCTATTTGCTTGTGTGGTCATAAGCCGCTGGCGGCCTCGACATTTCTCGCAAGCCTCAAACCAATGCTGGCTTTCCTTTGTTGAATTGGTTTCGTGAAAAAATGACACTGTCGACACCGCCATGGCTTATTGCCATGTTGATAATAGCCATTGGCCATCTTCCTGGAGCCCACACTCTCCCCTGTCTCCCGAATCGCAATTGTCTTGGTGATGAAAGGGATGTAGCTGACAACCTTTGCTTTTCTCCTGTGACACAGTTTCCGACCGTGACTACACAGCCGAAGCCCATTGCCGCTCTAGGGGTAAGTAATCTCTGTCTATTCCAATCAACATTCTCTTGGAAGTTTTCTTGTCCGATAGCACTTATTGATCTGGACTTCTCAGACATATTACACTGCATTAGAGCGGGACGTCCGCCCAACCATCCAGCCTTTTCCAACGGAGATATTTTACATCACGTTTAACCTTGAAGTTGGGCTAGTTCACCCAAGCAGTCCGCACTTAGATATTGGCCCTTCTGAGGCTATCGAGTCCGACTTCCGCTGCTTGTACCGCGGAAAGCCGTGTGCAGGGTTTCCTCACGTGGTCAAGAGTAGCACTCCAAGTTGGCCCCTTCCCCAAAACACCAGCTCTGCGGAGGCAATTATTCACATCGGTACTACATCATCAATACAAACACCGAAACCTTCTGGCTGCCCGCCGCCATACCTGACAGATACGTCCATTTCAAGCTTCCCTGAACAAACCACGACTTCGTCTAGCTCTTCCATATCCATCACGTCACCAACTTCGACTGTGTCTAGCTCTTCTACATTCACTGCATCGTCAACCACGACATTGTCTAGCTCTTCTACATCCACTGCATCACCAACTTCAACTTCGTCTAGCTTTTCTACATCCACGACATTGTCTAGCTCTTCTACATCCACCGCATCATTAACTACGACTTCGTCTAGCTCTTCTGCATCCACCACATCGTCAACCACGACTTTGCCTAGCTCTTCTATATCCACCACATCGTCAACCACGACTTTGTCTAGCTCTTCTATATCCACCACATCGTCTATCACGACTTCGTCTAGCTCTTCAACATCCACTGCATCACCAGTAGCCCCTTTGCCCCCAATGTTTGGCCAAAATATATTCGAGCCAGTTAGTCTCGAACCTCCTCCGGCCAATATCCCTCGAAGAGGTGATCATCCTCTCAAGAAGGAGCATATCGTAAGTTATTTCCTTTGTTTTAAAAATAAAAATCCTGGCCTAAATGCTAATTATTTATTATAGTCGGAAGCGCCAGGGCCTATATCTACAAACAAATTTTATGGGAACCTCTACCTTGGTTCTCAGGCCAACTATGCGTTTGTCCAACCCTATGGGGTGAGTTGGGCAAAGGGAGGTGGTGTTTCAAGGAGCTATGGTCTCTCTGTATCCCATATCGAATCCAGTCAATTGGCATTTGGTCCCGAGAACACAGCGATTCCTGGTAATCCTGTGCAGTTTTATATCAATCCAATTGGTATACAGTCAATGGTTTTGTCTGCGGTTGAATTAAGCAGTTCCACGGTCCTGACTGTTTCAAAGCCAATGGCGTTTTCGGCGGATATTGTTCTTCGTCCCACGCCTAATTCTGGTTCTAGCATTACCTTCCCTTTGGTCCAAGGTATGGGGTATGTGACTGGTGTCTACTCAGGTTTACAGCCCTCGATTCAGACTGGAGTCTTTTTCCGGAAACTTGAATCCGCAGCTCCTCCAAAACCTGGCGTATTCAAATATAGGCTCCTTTTGGAGGATAATTCAAATTGGTTGCTCTACGTTACACCAGGCAATGGCGCTGATCCGAACCTGCAGTTGGTCAGTAATAGTTTCATCCGTGGTCCGGCTGGGTTTAGTGGTACGATCCAGGTTGCCAAAAACCCTAGCGGGAGGAACGGAGAGGCGATTTACGATAGGTCTGCAGGTGTCTATGCTACGGGGTGCAGTGTGGCTGGGACTGTCGACGGCACGACCGGAGTTTATTCACTCACCTGGGATAAGGCCGGAAAGGACGTTCCCAACACCCCACTGCTAATGTTTGCATTACCACACCACGTTCAATCTTTTGACGCTGAAACCCAGCGCTCGAAGACTGATCTACTTCTGCGAACAACGACCAAGGGAATGGCCATGGCTATTGCAGCAAATTCATGGACTATGAACGAGAGAGATCTCCCTATAAACATTGGATTTGCTCCTTGGGCCCCGGGCATAGAGCCCAGTGCTGCGCTGTCAAGTTCCGCAAAACAGACAATTAGAGACGTCGCACCAAGCGAGCTCACCCAAAACATCCACCAGCAAACGAACCTCAATAGTATGTACTTTAGCGGTAAAGCTCTTGCCAAGTTTGCTATGTTGGTATTTACCGTCCACGAGTTAGCGGGCGACCCAGCCCTCGCCGAATCTGCCTTTCGTACGTTGAAGGATGCTTTCGCAACTTTTGTTCAGAACAGGCAGGTGTTCCCTCTTGTCTACGATACTGTATGGAACGGCGTTGTATCATCCGGAACCTACCAAACTGGAGATCCTGGGCTTGATTTTGGAAATACTTTCTACAACGACCATCATTTCCACTACGGATATTTTATCCTTGCTGCAGCCATTATTGGAAGCATTGATCCATCATGGTTGGATGCGAATAAGGCCTGGGTCAATATGCTCGTCCGCGATGCTGGAAATTCGGCGTCCAACGATCCATATTTCCCGTTTTCTAGAGGGTTTGACTGGTATAACGGCCATTCCTGGGCAAAAGGCTTATTTGAATCTGGCGATGGCAAGGATCAAGAGTCCACTTCAGAGGACACCATGTTTGCATTCGCCATCAAGATGTGGGGCAAAACCATCAATAACCGAAGCATGGAAGCTCGCGGCAATCTGATGCTGGGTATACTTGCACGCTCCCTGAACAGCTACTTCTTGATGAAATCCGACAATACCAACCAACCAGCGAACTTCATTGGCAATAAAGTCACTGGAATTGTCAGTATTACCGACAGCCCTTATACCCTGATATTTATATTGGAATTCTGACAGAACACAGCTTTTTGAGAATAAGGCGGACCATACGACATATTTCGGCACTAACCTTGAATACATCCAAGGGTGAGTAGTATAGTAACAATACTGCCATTTATGCATGAATTGTCGTGCTGATACCATTTAGAATTCATATGCTTCCCATAATCCCACCCTCGGCCTTCATCCGCCGCCGGGATTTTGTGGAAGAAGAATGGAATGCCATGTTCAAAGAAGGGGCTTCCACACCCGCAAGTAGAGTGCAGGGTGGCTGGCAAGGCATCTTGTACGCTAATTTGGCTATTATCAATCCGGGAGCCGCATGGGACTTCTTCTCTAGCGAACCGTTTGATCTTGCAAAGATCGATGGGGGTGCTTCTCGAACGTGGTATCTCGCATACTGTGCCTGTAGGTTTCAACTCAGTTTTCTCCTTGAATGAAATAAACCCGTATCATGTAAAGGTCTGTCACTAATATCAATACCTAGTGCTGGGGGGTGGCCGCCGTTGATCAAGTTATACTCTGGACTTTTGAGTCGAGATGCGATTTTTTCCTAGCTCCTCGTCGACGGAGGTCGCATGGTATCCCAGGTTACGGGTGTACCATGATTATAGGATATATATATTATAATTATGTAGGATCTACAGGATATTATGCTTATACGCGGTATGCCTTCGCTGGAAATTTCTTTTGTACTACTTTTGCTTCATTTAATGGGAGGGAGACACATTAGGTACTACGAGAGACGAGAACTAGTTCGTTCCTCTATATATACTATTTGGTATAAGCAATTGCGCTGGCTGAGGTGGAAACTTATAAACCGATAAGGGATAATCTTGGCGGTATTTTTTGGTATTCAAAGAGAGCTTTTCAGCCTGTTTGTTTGCTCTGAGAATTAAATAAATAATTAGATAGAATTCTGCAGTTAGCTATTACAGAATAGAAGAACATGAATATTCTTCCTTGCCTTTTTTTTCACTTGAGGCTGTTATGACCTTCAATAGGGGTTGAGCTTGATTAGTAATGAACGATAATGTAGTGTTCTTGGCACTTCGATCAAGGTTTCTGTTCAACGCCCTCTTGCTTTTCATGTTTACTACGTGAAACTTATTCCTACTACTTCAACACTACATACAGTGGATTGGGCATAATATATATAAAAGAAAGGGATTTTGTGGCTGCTCAATCGCGCTCTGTAAAGTGAGGAGTTTTGTATTTTTTATTGGGTTCGGGAGATGAGTAACTACTACTTCTAGTAGTTCCTACTATGTTTCGCGGCTCCACCCGCTGATTTTTAAATCCACGACCCAATTTCTTGCCTACTACTTGAAGCTATGAGCGAGGTGCTCCGTACACTGTATGCCAAATATATCATCGACAGGACAAAGGTTGCATGTTGCTGCCCATATCCATGGGGATGAAATGGAGGAAATGCAACCTGACTTCTGCTGCTGCTGCTGCTGGTAGTGGTAGTGGTGGTGCTGGACTAACGGAGTTATGTATGATTGATAGTAAGGTAGTAGGTAGGGTACTATAGTATGTATTTCTGCAGTTTTTTTTCTTCTTCTTTCCACCCTATATAAACTCCGCTGGGGTAGTTATTAGTTAATACAGTGTTAAGAGTGCTAACTAGAAACGAGACACCAGCTACATTTTATGATGCAGGGATGTGGGAACTACATAATATTAGTACGGAGTACTCCGTACTGAGTGAGTCTTCACTGGAGTTGATCCTAGTGTCTAATACTCCGTACACATGACACCCAAGGAGAGAGGCAGATCGCCGTGATAGGAAATTCGTGACTTCCAATATTTGATAAATTCCCGCTTGTATGCACTGGCCCTGCGTGGCACGGGAAAGTTTGTATTTTTTTTTATTTATTTTGTTTTTTTTGTTTACTACTATTTTATCAAGGGTGAACTACAACTTTTCGCTACTCGGGGACTGTTTGCTGCAGCAACTCCTACGCGGATATATTTATGTTTTGTCTCGGCAGCTGTATTTTTGGCCATGCGGGTGACCACAGATGGGTATTGAATAGCACGATGCGTGGGAAGAAGATTGCAGGGTGACTTATGAAGGAGCAGGTAGAAAAAGACTTCGTCTTTTTATTACGGACGACCAAAAAGGAACGAATGAGGTCATCCATCCAACGAGCGCAAAATTAGATAAGGATATTAAATCTCCGCGACAAGCGCTACAGCTCGCAGTACATCATAAGGATAACTGCAGTTGAAAGCAAAAAAAAAAAAAGAGCCAAGCTGTGGAATAGTTCCGCCAGCATCAGATCAAGACTACGCGGAGTACCTTGAACCAACACTCGGCAATCCCCTCTCTTCCCTGAACCTCTCCACGCACAGACGACTGCCCACCACGGCCGCATGTGTGCTATTGGGCAAACACCTTAAAGGTTGATTTGGATGTTGATTGGCATGTTGAAGTCGATGTCACCCATGCATACTTGGTACTAGAGGTTTGTTTTTCGTCTTAGCCGCCTGACGAGGAATAAAGAATAAAAGAAAAAATCACGGGAGGGATATGAGAGTGTATTCAATGTTTTTCACTTACTCCGAAGTTGTTGTTGCAGCAAATAACGGTTTGCTTGCAATTGACGCTGGATTTTACGCAGTTATGAGCTGTAAGAGATCGAAAAGCTTAGCAAGTGGTTTTTTTTTTTTTTTTCTGGCTCTCTCTTGAAGTGAAAATTTCCAGGTCCAGCTACATTTATGGATATATGGATTACTTACAGCCGTCTTCAGTGCTGCAGCAGAATGGAACACCGGTGGAGCACTGATTCGATTGCTGGACGGGAGGCTGGGCAGGGGGTGGAGGGCAGAGTCCCTTTGGCATCTGGAACCCTCTCTCAGCTAATTCAGCGTCCTCAGCTGGTTCTGGGGTGGGAATAGCAATCGACTGCGTGAACAGCATGAAGAAGGAGAAGAGAATGGAGGTTTGAATGAACTTCATGATTGCGGTGTGGTGGAGACTTTGTGAGGGGGGCGTCTTTCCAAAAAGTGAAAAACTGATGTCAAGGAGGATTTTAGGAAGTGAGAGGGGGTGCAGTGCTTTGGGGGGAGGAGATGAGGATGGATTGGGGAATCAGTTTTTAGAGGCAACCCGGCTCAATTTGTATCATGCCCTCCCCCTTCTCCCGTCACATTTTGTTCACTTTTCCCGTGCTCCCCCAGGCAGACAGAGAACCAGACATTGTCAGCTATTATGAGCTGGCACCAACACGGACTTTTTCTCGTGTTGAGGAGCTATTGATAAGGCTAAAGTCGGAAGGGCCTTGCTTTTGGCGTTATGCCTACTTTTTGAGACAAGAGTTCACTTTCTATTGGCACGCAAAAATCCAGAAGAAAAAAAGCCCCAGAAGCCAGCTGGGCATCAGGTTGTCTGGTTGTGAGAGACATCAATTCAAAACATCCCACGGTTGATTGAGCGTGGCTGGGCCACGTGAGAATTGGCCGAACGAATGAATTCTGCGGCTTATTGCAGCTGCATTCCAAATTGCTTTTGGGCTGACAATGGCTTTTCTCTCCATTTTGTTGCTTTTCTTGCTTTTGTTTGCGCTCCAACACACATTGGGGCCAAGCTGCCCTCATTTTTCACCCAGCTGGTCCATATGATCCAGACCTTTCCTCGGATTTTTAGCGGCTACCCTGTGTGCTGGTATCATGCCAAGTGAAGTAAGCATGCCACTGTCTGTGATGCGGCGACCCCAGGATTTGTTTTTTGGGCTGAGGGGAGACAACGGGACAATGCGTCCACGTACCTCGCCTAAGTATCCTGTTCCTGGCTTGCGAATCGCAAACCGGGATCGTCGAAGTTTGTGGTGGCACACTGTCGTCTTAGTCCAGGATTCAAAGTTTTTAGCCTGGTGCTTATCGCAGGCTTGGTTTGCTGCTGGGCTCTTGGGGTCTGGACCATCGGTGGGCTGTTGTTGCTGATTGGTCTTGGTTGAGCCTCACCAAAAACATAGTTGCTCACTACCCCGGCACTAAATAGCTTGCTTCCCGAGTACTAGCAGGCAATACCGATCGCTTCACGGAGTATTACTCGACTACTGGGATGGATACTATACATGGAGACCAGCTAAATTATCACGATTTATCTTCGCATTTTCGGACTGCTATTTTCCATGATTTCTCTATGACCCAGGGGACTGACAGAGCAGTTTGATTATCCGAGACCTGCTTTTGGATGGTACTGTATAACGCGGTCTCTTCCGTGACTGGTTGCTCAAATTCTCTACACATGTAATGATGCTTGTCAGCCACAAATTCAGGGCGTTGATTTGGGGATTCGAATAACATGAAGAGGATATCAGATTTCATGTGTTGTCAAAATGGCTTGTAAGTTTTGCTTGAAGCTTGGCAAATTGGGTGCATCATATTATGCACAGCTGCTGCTGCCGCCAGCTTCAAGGCCCTACCTCTGTTTCCCTTTTCGGATGTCTCTGCCCTCATTTATCCCAGTTGCCGCCACATGGTGATGTACGTTTGTTTCTCTGATTCGTGAACCTTAGGCGAGTATCTAGCAGCGCCGTGGTTACAGCTCTTGGGCGCCCATACTTTTACTTAGCTGAGGCTCATCAAAGTCATTTGATTCGGAAGAAATCTATGACTTCTATGCCTCCTATATGATTCATTGGACTACTCCGTACAGGGTATGCCAAGCTAGCCATCATTTGGACTTTCAATTCCTCAGCCCTGCGAATTCCCACAGCACTGGGTCAGGTTCTTTATACACCGGGTTAATCAACCGCATCGCCTTTTGCCCTTTTGTCGCAAGCAAGGCTAGATTAACCACAATGAACGGACAACTTATGGCCTGGGCTTAACGTGATTTGTCACTTGGCTATTTCTCCGAGGCGTTTTGGGCGAAGTTGATACGAGTCTTCCGATATACCCTTGGCCGAACTCCAAGCCTATTTTAAAAATAGATATCATTTATTCTTCACAACCTTAACGCCATCGACTCTTGGGAATGGTCAAGTGTGACCACATTCATGTAAAGAAAAGGGGTCAGAACATTCAGCAAGTGAGAAAGCAGAGAAACCGAGTGCACGTTCACGTCTGCCTATATTCCTCTGCCAGCATGTAAGCCACCATCTTTCAACACGCGAGAATGAAACTCGCTGTATCGTCCGGTGGGAGTGCCAGGGCGTTTTTTCTATTCGGCGAAGTTGAAGTTCTTTACCGACGCTGGCTTTGACAGCAGGATGGTGAATGAAGTTGGGCATGTTCGAGATTTGAGTCAACCTAGACCGCTGAAGACTTCATCAATGGACATGAAGTGAATCTCAGGGGTGTAAGACATGGAAAAGACATAAATAGGAAGTTCATTCCCACTCAATACCTTTTTGCTCCCCTCTCTTCTCAGTTCATCATCAAAGCATCAGATAAATCTCTCAGACTCACCTCTTAATCTCTACCAAATCTTCAAAACATTTAAGAATCCTTTTCTTAATCAAGAACCCCCCAAACCACCAAAATGCAGCTCACCAACTTCGTCGCCATTGTTGCTCTTCTCGCCACCAGCGTCGCTGCCACTCCCCGTGGTGGTCGCCCAACCCGCCCAACCCGCCCCAACGGCCCAATCTTCCAACAGATCTCCTGCTCTTCCGGAGGCCCCTTCTGCTGCGCACCCGAAGGCACCCTCGGAACCACTTGCACAGCTATGGAAGGTAGCAGTGTCAGCTGTAACAGCCAGGTTGTCTGCTGCAACAACAACCAAGGAGTAAGTATAGTCGTGACAAATGCCCACCATATATTTTATTCAGCTTCCGGGTCCAAGGCGAATGCTAATCCAGTGTTTTTCCTCTCACCAAATAGAACCAAGCCTGTTCTGCCAACCTCCAGCAGCCAGTAACCTTCGTCGATTTGTAAATACAACCATGGAGCGGTCGCGGCGCTTGACAAGTTGCTTTTCTCCTGAGATCCAAATGATACGAGGTCGAACTGTGTTAAAAATTACTTTTTCTCATCTTTTGGAGAAAGTCAGGCGGTGTGGAGCTGGGTTTAGCTGGAGCTCTCTGTACAGTTATTCACGCTTTCCACCTTCCACTATGCGCACGACTGAAGCTTATATTTGCGCCTGAGATGTGATTTGATTTGAACAAGGGGCGATGGGACGGGGAATGGGGGGTAGTTGAATGGTGGAGGGTAGCCGGGGTGTTTCCTACCGTCGCTCCTTACTTGAATTTTGTTTCCCCTTTGTCTTTGCTTCGAGGAGAGCTGAGAGTTGCTGAGTGGAGTGGAGGAAGCAACTGAAGGTGGTTTGCTGGTTGAGGTTTTATATCGACTGGTGACTTGGGCATTTCATTGAACCCTTTCTTATGGACAGAAGGGAGGAAAGTTAAGGAGGGGAAGACTACGAAACCCTTCTTTTTACTTTTTACTGCTTAACTTAGATCCATGGAGCTGCTAGTTTAATTTTGCAATGGGAATGCCTTACCAGTCTCGATTTATTTTTCGATATATTTTTCCTTCTATTCACTCTCCCCCTTATCTCTCTTTCCCTCTCTGGTTTGTATCCTTTTGATCGCGAGAGTGAGCAGCTGAAGATCAATTTCAATTGCACAGAGATGAAATTATATCTGGAAATTTCCAACCGGCCAATTTTTACGGAGTCAGGAGTAGTTGTACATACATACACAGAGACAAAGTTGATCCCACACACTGACGCAGTTTCTTTAATTTCATGCATATATCACACCCAGATCTACAGATGACCTCATGGACCTTCCTGGGCGATGTTTTTTGTTTTATTTGCTGAACGCTTCTTCTTGTTTCCCCACCTTTTCGTGTCTGCCAAAAAAAAAATCCGGTGCTTCCAAGTATTACGCGCACTTGTCCACTGAAACGCATCCGCAATTCCAGCATCATATATTTCCCGTACCACTGAAACCAGGCCGAGAATTGGGGTGGGATTTGGTGTTTTTCGTTCTAGTTGGCCAGCGATAATGTATGACGGTTTGATATGACCGCGAAAAATATAATTCCCAAAACGAATTTTTTTTCTAATTTATTTTTAATATTTTTTTTTATACAAAGTTAAAAATAGACATACTCTGCAGGAAAAGAAAAGATGTCAGTCATCTTACTGCGCCCGTGGCTTAAGGTCCTCCAATTCTTTTGAATGATCTGATCCAGTTTGATACAAAACGAGGAGAAATTAGGCTTGTGGCGGAGAAACGTCACCTATCGGAGGGTAAATATACGCCTGGTAACATGAAAATCATGGGTGTATGCAGACAAGGCTGCTTGCTGCAGAAACTCGCTCACATCTTCTTTTCTTTTTTTCGCTTGGCATCTTGATCAGAATCAACCAGTCATCGGCGGTTCAAGAGCTGATCCGGGCCAGCCTCCAAAACCCTCCCCACGGATTTGAGATTTCGGGTGCGGGCCGGGGATATTTTCCCCGGATGCCGCAAACTTTGACATCCGCGAATATGTAACTACTGCACCCCGAGAGTCCGTGCCAAAAGTCCTCCCTACGTAAAAAGTTGGCTCCTCGTGCTTACACCCCCCACTAATTGTTTATGATATTTTCTTGAGGTGGCTTTCTCTCAAACTTCCCCAGTTGGAGCGTGGAGAGAGCCACTGCATAAAGGGCAAAACACATGCTGACGAAGCTATTATTTTGTCTGAGTTCAGCCCCAGACAAACTCCATCAATGATCAACCACATCAGCTCCATTCCCAAAGCGTGAGAACCTGTATATGATCCGACGAGTTCTGAACGAGAGGGTGGTGACTCCCGAAAACCGTTCCCATTGCGTTTCAGTACTGAAGAAGGCAGAAATCATACTCCATATTATACAGAGTCCAGCGCCTTGGTACTGTACTTACTACACAGCTCTTGGCAAGCTGAATTTGGGCTCATGCCCTAGAGTTTAGAGCTTTGTGTTGAGCTTTGCCAAGCATACAAGGGGTAGTTATTCAGGCGGAATCCCCCTATCAAGAATCCCGCTCCAGGGCATGAAGTCCTGATAAATTTTCGGCTAATATTTGATGGCACTGGAGAGTTCTCTTTTCAGTGGTACTGTACGGAGTACAAGGACACGGCTGGACATGCGTATATTTGGACTTGCAGGCACAGCAGAGGTCTCCGTGCAGTTTCAATCAAATCCAACGGCCATGAGAATTTGCTCATCTGCCCCACTCCGTCCAATGACGGTTCGGACTGAAAGTGGCCCACTGATACTGGTATGGGATGAAATTCCCTAATAGTACATGATTTGCGTCGCCTAGCTCGCCCATTCGCTGGATTGGTTTAGACAACTGGGTCTTGGGTTGAAATTTTCAACAGATCACTCCGACCCTTGGCGGAGCTCACGATTAAGGTCAAACATGCCCTTTTATTTTAATTAATAGCGGCCCTTAATTATTACAAGCCTTTTGGTCGCTTCTGTTGACCCTGCTGAGATGGCTCTGCTCAAGCTTTGACCAATTTTGGGACGAGCTGGAGGCACGGAAGGAAAAGGGACAATATAAGGAGAAAAGAAAGAAACACTGGAACTTCCATAGAAAAAGGACGCGGAGCGAGGACCAGGAGAGACAACAAGGCCTCAGAGATGACATTTCATTTTTTCATCCCATACATATCAATCACCCTCTCTATTGCCTTGCAAGGGATAACGCTCCTTAACATTCCACCGAATTCTTACAAACGGGTATGTATGTTACCAGTGATTCTGCTTCCTGTTGCTATCGTTTACCTTACAGCTCAATATGCTAGTGCTGTTGCACCGTGGAATGTCTTCATTGGCGTGGAATTCGGATCTGTGTTTGGACTCGAGGTGTTGGACAATGTTTGCCTGTCCAAGAAATCATATGCTGCTGAAGCAGGACATGAAAAACAAACGAAAAAAAACGCGGATATAACTGACAAACACACCGCCGTCTTCAAATGGAAAAATTTTTACGATAAAGTCCGCTGGTCGCTTGATATAGCAATTAATAAAAGACAAGTCAATCGTGTCAACCAAGCCCGAAATGTCCCCTACTTCGACTCAAGAAGGCCACACCACATTCCATCGCGGCGCAGTTTTCTCGTCTTCCGATTAACACGATTTGTTCTGCTCTATCTGGCTTTAGATTTTATTACAAGCCAACCACCGTTAGAAGATAGGCAGGTTAAATTCGCCCCAGGCAAAGAGCAAATTTTCGCTAGGATATTAGCGAAAGATATATCAGCTGCTGAATTTGGTGAATCCTTCGCCGTGATTTTGGGTCATGGCATATGTGCCTATACCTCGCTGCTTATGGGGTGGGACTTCTTCTCGGTAGTTTCTGTAGGACTGTTCAAAGCGCAGGTTGCAGATTGGAAACCATTGTTTGGAGACATTCGACGGGTTTATACCATCAGGACATTTTGGAGGTATGTAATCAGATTGCACTCAGAAGCTGGAGCCCACCCATCCCAAGAAAATACCCACATCGTCACCAGATGGAATAAAGGAAGAAAACTGACAACGTTAAAAAAAAAAAAAAATGGCAATCAATAGGAACTTTTGGCATCAAGTCGTGCTCCGCCCACTTGAATCAATCACCTCCTTCATAGTCCATTCAGTCCTTTGCCTCCCACGCCGGCCGAAAAGCACCACCCGCATCACAAATGGCGACGGCAATGGTAAAGAACACCCCAATCAAACAAAATTGCGGCCACGAGACAAACTTCTATTCTTCATCACCGACTGTATCAAACTCAACACCCTCTTTCTAGTCTCAGGTTTAGTCCACATAAACTCTGATCGCCAATTAGGAATCACATTCCGTGACACACGTTGTATGTCTCTATTCGTCCGCCAGGCCTGGGGTATTATGTTTGAGGACGCCGTTCAGTGGATGTACCGTTGCATTACTGGGAGCAAGGGCGACGGTCCCGTGAAGCTATGGCACCGCCTTGTCGGCTACATGTGGCTGGTTATTTTCGCGCTATGGTCAGTCCCACCTTGGGTTTTTTCATCTGCGAGGATGGAAGTGGCACCTTTTGTGGTGCCGGTGACTATCTTTCGTACGGGTTAAGAGGGCAGTGGTTTTCTAAGATATCAACTGTGAAAACCCTGGTGTTTAGTTAGGGCTCTTTGCTCGCCTGGGTGTTTTCCTGTATTTCGATTCCAAACATGCCCCCTTGTAGGCCGACCGCTCCCACCGGCCACATGGTAAAAAAAGCACGGCCGCGGGTGAGAGAGTCACTTAGTAGCTAGCTTCCGCAAAGATGAACCAATTACATCATGGTCTTTTACTTCCTGCAGGCTATAGGCCCATTTGTGTTAAATTAGCTGCTGCTTGATAGCTTCATGGTTGATAATCCCCAGACTAGCTGTATTTTTCTACAGCTACATACTTCTGATCGGAGCTTCACTGACAGTTCACCCCTTTGATTGACCCACCCCTAATGGAAGGAAACACAGATTATATCCCTGCATCTGGCGGGTTCCCTATTGAAGAAGCCATCGCCTCTCTTCACAAATTCAGTAACTAACAACTAGGCATAGAAACCCTGCACGGCCTGCATTGCCATAACAAACACCTGTGATTGGACAATCCGATACTAGAGATCTTGAATCATCATCTTACCTGTTTATATGATAAGATCCCCCAAGATGAGTTCCCCTGGACCTTCTGATTCAAGCGTGGTTCTCAAGGAGAAAGCCTGGTTGATGAATACTTCCCTGTGAACGCCTCTATGCATGAGAAAACGGATGAGATTATTGCAATTTCCATAAATTCCATCTACGGGACGGGCTTCTTTGAAGTGAAAGTCGTGAAGCTGATACGTGAATGCTGACTGGCTATCGCCCAAAAAGCTGATCTCAGCTCATGCTTCATCTCTTCTGCACCGAGTCCCATGTATACAATGATGACATCCAATTTCTGTGAATTCAAAAATGATTATGAGCATGTTGAAAGTCGAACTAACGTGGACCCAAGCTATTTGGTTCCAAAGATTATGATAACTGGCACCGCGAGGTTGATATGAGCGAACTACTCAGCGAAGATATAACGAGCAATGAATGAACGTGCTATTTCATATAACCCCCTAAGACTGCTCCGTAGAAGTAAATTGACAATTGGTAGTGAGTTTTATTTTGGTGAACTTGTGCAGTATTTGGAGAATGATATTCAGGCCAAATGGCACTTATGAATCAGAGCTATTTATAATACGTAACTCTCGACAGCGAGTTAATCTGAAATCAAATTATAAACAGTAGAACCATATGCTACACCGTCCAGTCTCTCCAAGTCTTCTTGTGCAATATTTCTGTTAAATAGCCACCCTACTCTGACTTCTTCCTCTTCGTCTGGATACTGCTCCGCCTCCGCCTCCCACTCCGGGTCGGGCTCTGCAAGGCCTGGTCTTGCGTCATCCAATGTACCTTGTACTATCGTTGATAAAGTCAGTATTTTGCCTTCGCTACTCGATATTTCTTCTTCTTCTTCTTCTTCTTCTTCTTCTTCTTCTTCTTCTTCTTCTTCTTCTTCTTCTTCTACTACTACTACTACTACTACCACTGCTAGTTTCTTTTCCTTCTCCTTTGCTTTTCTTTTTTTAATAAAAGGTGGAGGGCTTGTTCAAATGATTTGAAACTCACCCGTATATACCATAAAAGCACCACACACGCCTGAATAGTACGACATGCATATTTCTAGCACGTGATATAGCCACTCAGTTTCGGAGATCTCGCTAGCGCGGACTTGCAGTGACGACAGACGGGCGCTTGATATAAGGCCGTCACTAGGAATCCAATCTAGAGGTGGTTCAAGCTCTAGCTGCGTTATAGGGTCTGCTTGAATGGTTGAAACATTCATTAAAAGCAGTGCAGCCGCAAGCAAACTGTAGTACTTCATTGTTACTGTATTAATTAAGAGTAATGTAAAAAAAGAAAAAAAAATTCTTAAATATTTTTTTTATATAAAGAAATAATAATTAATAGTAAGAGAATTAATTAAACACAGAAATGAATATTTTGAAGTTATAAGGAGAACATGGAATTTATTTAAAGCTCCGGTAAAGCTCAGGACGAAGTATATCATTAAACAGATCCATGGGACCCGAAGAAACCTTCAAAGCTGAATACATCAGCTTCCTCACGAGTGCTTGGGGATACAAACGGCGAGGCTTGCAGTAGGGATGAGAGAACACTGCCTGTGCGTGGTGGCGATTTTGAGAGGATCATAAATGTTGGGCGGACAATCCGGGTCTTTTCTGTGTGTTCCTGGATCTCAAGGTTCCGAAGTCTCCGCCATCGTGGTTGATTTTAACGCGACGGGTGTTGGATTAGGAACTTATACACACACACCCCTAATTGATAATTACACCCCCGCTAGATTGTAATGAGTTTAGATCGGTAATTGTTGGGAATTTATACACACACCCCCATAATTGATAACTACACCCCCGCTAAATTTAATCAAGTTAGCCCGGTAATTGTTTTTCTATTAATTAATACGTAAAAAACTGGGATTATTCTGCACACACATGATGTCTGTTGACTGAGCGACTGGCTTGCTGGTCAGCTTGATTTACAATGAAGCTGCTCTGTTGTTGAAAAATAATCACTATTGTTAAAGTTTTCATTCAAAGACATTCTTCTATTATAAAATTGTATATAAATCAATTGATTTCTTTGAAAAATTCATCATTATTATCATGTCATTCTTAATCAATTTGTAAGAGT
>LGRN01000500.1:0-18361 GCA_001883825.1 Emergomyces pasteurianus Ep9510 | reverse complement strand
GAGAGAGAGAGAGAGAGAGAGAGACAGAGGTATGATATTTCTTGTTTATCTGCTCATTTTTCAATTTCTATTTTCCCATTCCGCTCCGGTAAATTTATTTACAGCTTGCCCTTTCCAAAGGTGATGGAGGGGTTTAATTATCACGTTTTGAGAGAGCCCTTTTTTATTTATTTTTTTAACTCCTTATTCTGCATGCCCCCGTGTATCTCCTGTGCCTGGCACATCCCCACCTCACCATTTCCTTTTTTTTAATCAGTGCAGTGCGTTTTCATTTGTTTCCTTTCTTGTGTTGATTCACTGATTGGGCACAGTTGGTGTGTTGTGGTCAGGGACAGCTGGGCAGTTCTAGCCTTGAGCTAGGGGGAAATTGACCTGGCGCCACGGTGCCACCCACTTTTAAGACCAAGATACCGGGAGCCCTCCCAGTATTAAAAAAAACGCCGAGGCCAGGACAGAGCATGGACAACAAACTCATTGTCTATTGCCACAAGCCAATAAATGACTACAGAAGGCTACCTTGTAGTAGGTATGGTTTGTTCTATTTTATTAACAACATACCCTCACTCTTGAATAGGTTTTGGCGATTTGACTGGAAAATAGGCAAACGTCCTCCTAATCATCGTCTCCCAGAAATCTTTGCCGGAGATGGGGATTCCATTGATAGCACCCCGTACTATATATGTAAAATCTAAAGAACTTTAACTCCGGGATCCGGCCCGCTTCCATATTTTTCCTCGTGAAATGTTTGCCACCTCGACAAGAAACCAATTCAAAGAAAGTTTTTTCTACGAGTAGTAAGTTCGAAAACATTTTCGTTTACGTTGGTTTGGCATACCCCATACTCCGTACCATTACAGCCTTCCTCCACTTCGTCCCAAGGGAACATCCATTTGTTTCTTCACACCCATGATCGAGCTTTGCTGTTGGCCTGTTGGTCTCCCATCAAAACTTTAGCACACCATAAGGAAAAAGAAAACCTCTCGAGTATTAGCATTCCTGCACACAAAAACTTTGCATCCCCAAATCTTTATTGAGTAGTTTCACGCTGGTTCAACCCAGCGGTCAGTGTTTAAAAAGAAAATCCCTTTATTTTTTTAATAATTTTTGAACTGCTTGAAGCAGTGGCCAGCGTCAAGTTTACTAAAACATGACAAAACTACTACCTAACATAGTTAGCTGGAGTGTACGGCATGAACTATGCAGATTCGGGCACATTCTGGGTGTGTACGGAATCCTCCGTAAACTTCGAAATTTTCCTGCCTTCGAACTCTTCCCTCCCCCCCCAGGCTACCAGTTTCAAACATCAATATGTGTGGCGCTCCAGGACACAACGCTGGGCGGGGTAAGGGAAGTTTGGGGGCGATGAAGTTCTCCAACAGGAACCTTGGCACGTGCCTAGTTCAACGTCGGAACGAGCAATTCGGATAGCCGCGCGCATCGCGCATCGCGCCTATACCGAGTAGCCAGGTAGTTAGTATAATATATTAAACTTGTTCCGGAGTCCTTCCTGTGATTATTTGATTGAAAACCACCCGCTCCTTACTTCCCATCCATGGATCTCACAAGTCGAATATTTAAATTGGTTTTTCCTTCTGAAACCTTCCCCTGAATCAGTTACGGCCTGGTTTAAACTCCGGTTTCTGGATTATCTAAAGTCTAATGCTTCCAAGAATGGCCTTACATCTATGGACCCCATATCCTTGCTATTAGGGAACCGATATTTCGGGTTGCTTGTCGGTAAAATTTCGGCCATGAGCGTAAGTTGACGTATCGTATGGCGGAGAACACAATAAATAGGCTTCGGTGATCGAAAAGTTAAAATGTTTAATGTACTCTTAGAGCGCCAGGCAATATGGCGGAGCGGCAATTTCTTTACTACTTGAGCTGAAAGAAAGGTTGCGACGTAACATTGCACAAGTGACGAGTTTATGTGGACGGTTCCAGAGCACTCTTTCTTTCGAAGGGTAAAAGTTCATGTTTTTGTCACGAGGAATGGGGAATGTCCATAGTGCTATCAACGCGCGGTTTCAATTGAGGCCACAGGGGTACAACTGTGACTCACAAAGATTCTGGCATTGAGGAGATTCCGAGTCCAATGCATATGGGTTGTATGCGGCATCCATATCTGCAGCGAGTTGTGTCACTCACCGTCCGATTTGAGAAGCCGGCAAAATCTCGGTAATACCACCATTTGTCCTAGACCCCGGGGAGTATGAATTCTTGTAAGGAAATGGAAAAGTTTCTCAGGGCGTATCGTTCACCTGTAGTCCGGGATCTCGATCATGATGCAATCGACACATGCGATTCCACATGGGACCTTGGGTTTTCATAGTGTATACCGGAGCGATTTTTGTAGACAAGACGATGAGGTAGTTGGATGGAAGATTGAAATGCACTTTACTTCGAAGTATGATTTCTTATAAGAGTATGATTGTTCGTTTTTGAACTCACCGTCGGAGCCAAGGATATGGGCCTATCTGGATCAGCCAACCTAGTGGGTGGGTTGAGAGCCTTTGAGATCTCTTGGAAGCAACGCGGGCCTGAAGTAAAGGCCAGAATTGCGCAGCTACCATAAGGGCTGTTGATATTGGGTAACATTTGCAGTAGTAGTTGAACTGTGACGTCATTGAATGGTCAGTTTCCGAGTCTATATTTATCTTCTCAGTCTCATTTGGATTTGTGATGAATTCGGGAATGTAACATAATATAGACCTTACTTCTGGATAATAGTTCCGCACGAGTTAGCTCGGTTTTCCCCTTAATACATATGGATGCGAAATCAACTCGGCAAATTGGGACGGACGATGCCTGGGCCACATCCTGTTTAATAAGAAGTTGGAAGGAGAGTCAATATACTGGATCGTGATCAACCAGCGCTGCTAAATTTGGAAACTGAGATGCGCCTTGTAAGATGTTTGAGTAGCTGAGATCGTAGCTCGTTGTCGCTACTCAGCGAACAATTTTTTCCGAAAATTTTAGGGTAATTCAGGTCATTTCTACGGAGTATTGCCTCCCGCTTCATCAATTTCATTGAAACCAATAAAACGTGAAACAAATCAATTGGGCCAATCATGAGCAGAGGGTGTAATTGTTGTGTTCGACGAATGATTTCTTCAGGTCCAATGGTATGGTCCTTTTTTTCAGCACAGAGCTTGACGTGAGAACACACGCGTTGGCGCCAAGGGCGACACCCCTCGGAACGGGAAAATCAGCCTTCCTGGTGCCTCAATCTGCCAGGCATCTATCAACCGTCAGGGAGACAGAGCGTGGTCCCAGCATGGGATATCCAAAATTATAATAACTTTTTGCTGGATCGACCAAGGAATATTTTTGTTGTTTCCTCCATGCTGTTCCTGTATTAATGTTGGGAGACCCCAATGCGAAATGAATCTTAATCCTCGTTCACAAACGCCTCTAACATCTATTGACATCGCGCGAAACCAGTCCTTCCCCACAACTTCTATATCAGGAACAAAGCGATCTCATTCTGGGAATACGTTATCTCCGCAGATTCCAAGCATAAATCAACAGTCTATTCGAACAGTTGGGACAAGAACGGCTTTAAAGTCAGGTGGATTTATTCGTCCCACTTTATCGTCTACGACTAACAAAACACGTATCATCGCAAGCCAAATACGTGATGTACCTGATACGGTGGGATTCTCTAACGATACCATATCAGAATACTCGCAACGGCAAGCAGTTTCATCTACGCCGGGACCATCCCAAAATCCACTGCTTTCTCTCTCCCATGAAACCTATGGGTTACCGCCCCAGTTGGTTGCCAATTTTGCCTCTCTAGGTGTTAACTGTATCTACCCATGGCAGGCTTCCTGTCTTCTGGGCCGAGGGCATCTCAGTGCGGAAAAGAATCTCGTATACAGTGCGCCAACCGGGGGTGGGAAATCCCTGGTTGCAGATGTACTGATGCTAAAGCGTATCATTGATGATCCAGCCAAGAGGGCCATCGTTGTTCTTCCTTATGTTGCTCTCGTGCAAGAGAAGCTGAAATGGCTCCGCAGTGTGGTAGAAGGCGTGAATAAAAACATCGACACGTCGGTCGCAGCGGACAATGCCGCTTCAGCACCACAGTGGAAGCAGCCGCAAAGCTCGATTCGAGTTACTGGGTTTTTTGGCGGTAGCAAAACTAGAGCTACATGGACCGATACAGATATAGCTGTTTGTACTATTGAAAAGGTTCAACGAGCTTTCTCTTTTTAAGCAGCATAGTGAACGCCTGCTGATCACTCTACTTCCTTAATTAGGCCAATTCTTTAGTAAACACTGCCATTGAAGAGTGCAAGATAAATGATCTAGGCATTGTTGTCTTGGATGAGCTCCATATGCTTGATGATGAGCATCGTGGTTATCTGATAGAGATCATGGTAACGAAATTAATGTTATTACAGCAAGACATCCAAATCGTTGGTATGAGTGCCACACTCTCGGTTGGTGCTCCAGTGTCTCTAAAATGAAAATAAACCCAGATGTATATTACTTACACACGCAAAATTCTACCAGAATACAGAGGTCCTCGCAAAGTGGTTGCGGGCAAATTACTATATTTCCAAATATCGACCAATACCGATTCGGGAGCATCTAGTTTACAACAATGAAATCTATCCGGCCACGAGTTCAAAAGAGTTCTTTAGAACAGCCTCTCAGCTAAACAAGCCTGACTCATCCCAACAAAAATCCCTTGCGTGCAGGAGAATCGACAAATCAACGTATAATGAATTGGGAAACCCAACCACCAATGCAATGGTGTCGTTGGCCCTAGAAACTGTACTGTCTGGATATGGCGCTCTCATATTTTGTGGCAGTCGACAAGCATGTCAGAGTAATGCAATGCTTATCAGTGACGCGATGCCAGACGAGACAATGTTGGACAAAGACATTTTGGAAGGTCGGATGGATCTCATCGCAGGGTTGCAAAGCCTTCCTTGTGGACTTGACCCTGTATTGCAAAAGACAGTCATCACAGGGGTAGCTTTTCACCGTTCGTATTCACTATATTTTTGATGAAATGTCGCCCCTCTTAAAATGATAATTAGCTTACTTTTGGCTGGTGGTAGATGCTGGCTTGACGACCGAAGAACGCGATTTGATCGCGGATGCATACGATAAAGGTATCCTTAGGGTACTGATTGCTACGTGTACTTTAGCAGCTGGTATAAACCTCCCTGCACGACGAGTTATTCTTTGCGGAGCTCGAATGGGCCGCGATTTGGTTGGGCCTGCTATGCTGTATGTGCTTTGTTCCGGTTTGAACCCCCCCTCCCCTTTTTTTCAAGCACTATGACTGAGTTGATTAGACGTCAGATGCGAGGTCGAGCTGGTCGGAAAGGTAAGGATGAGGTCGGAGAAACTTAGCTCTGTTGTCAGAAAGACGATTTAGAGGCAGTGGCGGAGCTATTAGAAGCAGAAATGCCTGCTATCGCAAGTGGTTTAGCCCCTGAGAAACGAGGCATTAAAAGGTTTACTCGAACTAATGTCCGTCTACTGCGCCTTTGTTATATCTAGTAACTGAGTTATTCCAGGGCGCTTCTCGAGGCCATCGCAACCCGGCTTGTTTCTAGCCGGGAGACCATTAACGAATACGTAACTTGTACCTTGCTCTACCAGAATATCGAAACAAGGAAGCTGTTCTCTATGGTGGACAGTACGCTCAAGGAGCTAGTCGACAACGGCCTAGTAGATCTCAAGCAGGACGAGTCTTATGAGCCAACGCAACTCGGGCAAGCTGTGGTGTATTCCTCACAAAGCCCTGAAGATGGCATCTTCATCCATGATGAACTGAAGCGTGCCATGAAATCGTTCGTCATGGATGGGGAGATGCATATATTCTATATGTTCGCTCCTCTTCAAAATTCGAGCCCCACTGATATCGACTGGTCAATATTTCGGGACCAAATGAACAACCTTGACGAAAGCGGTATTCGTGCATTGCAACTCGTAGGAGTGAAGCCTGCAGTCGTGAACTCAATGTAAGTTAGGTTTGAAAATGGCACCGTTGATCTCAGTCATTTAAAATCAAAACTTCAAGGCGCCAGACCACTAATTCTAATGACCTAACAACAGGGCACAATCTGGATCTCGTATCAGGGATGAGACACTCGCGCGTATCTACCAACGCGCTTATACGGCTTTCCAGCTCCGCGATCTCAGTAACGAGGTTCCCATCTCAACAGTCGCACGAAAATATAACATCCCGCGAGGCAATGTGCAAACCTTGGCACAAATCTGCCATGGATTTGCTGCTGGTATTGTCAAATTCTGCCAACGCATGGGCTGGGACATGCTTGCAGTCGTGCTAGATCACATGCGCGATCGTTTGCAGGCGGGAGCTCGAGCTGACTTGTTGGAAATGGCCCAGGTGGCGTACGTCAAAAGTCGGACGGCAAGGCTATTGTGGGAGAATGGATTCAAGACCCTGAGAGCGCTGGCTGAGGCTGACCCAAAGGACCTGGTGCCTGTTTTGATGATGGTGAGCTCGATTATTTTCTGTTGCTACTTTAATCTTCCGATGGCTAAAGGTGTGAAAACCAAAAACGCTGTCTTACAGGCTCAACCACGAACTACAAATTCCCAAGAATCGCAACGTGTTTCTACAAAGCTTCTTGCAAAGGCGGAAATTATCGTTGGATCTGCCAATAAAATATGGGGTGAGTTTATCCAGGTTCTTTTGCTAAACGGAATTGCCCCTTTTCCAACCCCACGCACGTTTTCGGGCCACATAAAACCAAACATATCTCTAACCATCTCACCTTCTACGTAACAGAGAGTCAGCTGCAACTTGAGCTCGATGAGTGAGTTAAGCAATCCGTGTGCGTAAAGAAAGCAGCTTGACATACACCTTCCGCCGGCCTTCTCGACACCAGCGAGAGAAACACCTGTAAACGGCCTACCTGTTATTGTATCGATTGATTTTAGCCGGGCATTCGTGATTCCCCCACTGCAGTCTGCAACCTTACCGCAACTTGACATCTATCACTCAGCAGAGGTATCTGAAACTCTGTACTCCACGTTTGGAAAGCGTCATGTGTATATACCGTTCCACAGACCTATTCAATAAAATTCTGAGATACCCTACTTTCATTGTTATATTGGAATAATATATAATAAAATAAAAGATATCCAGTCATTGGAATTAATTTTATTCAGGCTTCAATAAAATTCGGATGTGCATATATAACCCGCTAGGTTGATTCATGGTGATTTTATAGTGTTAAATCCCCTTCCTCAATCTCAGCTCTGTCAATTTTTTTAAACGACATGATCATACAGATCAGGCGAAGAGAAACAAGAAACTAAGCGTTTCCGATGGAAGTACTCCCGTGTTGCGTGCGTAGAAGCTCGTCGGAGGTAAGGGGTTGGCGGACAAAATTCCTCTTCATCAGTCGCCACGCCAAACGGGTCAAGCTTTATGTCACAATGTAGCAACAAAAATTAAAATTAAAAAAAGTGTACTCCGTATAGAGGAAAAATAAGAGGAAACTCTTACTTAACAGCACAAATTCTCAAAAAAATCCTGAAGGGAAAAACATCAATGAAACATCAGGCTTAACCTTCTTTTTGGGGCTGCTTTCATCATGAAACTATTTGATTTTGATAAATTCCGCTCTTTTAGTACGCTTTCTACCGCAAAAACGCCAGCGTTAATTTTTCTGCTATTCCAGTGGAGACGGGAAGAATAACCATGTCAATATGTGACCCATTAACAAACTGTTTTTCTGCAGGAAAAAAGGAGGCGGATGATAGGGAGTACTCGGTACAGAGTACAGCAACATGAATAAAATATTCAAGTCCTTCCCATTTTTGTCATCATCAAAGCAGACGTAGCCACTGATTATTATCATTACTATCATATTATGTTTTGGCAATGTTCCTGATGATGAACTGGACTTGGGGCATAGATGTAGCGCACTGACTGCAAAAACTCGTCCGTACTTCTACCATAGCCCTGGGATTGTGAAGGGGTGCGGGTTAGGATAACCATACCATGGCGTTGGGAATTGCATGCCAACCTACCCTGGCTTGGCTATTGTGATGTCCAGATAGCGGCCTCTGCTGCTTTCCTGCTCTAGTTGTGCTGCGCTGTGTACGGAGTAGACACAGAGCAGAATCTCTACACTTTGTGGGTAATAGGAAATAATACACTCAGTCCAATGCGATTTTTGAAGCAGCCAAACACCAAGCAAGCGTATCTTGCCATGCAAGAAGGTGTGTGGCCATGGTATCTGAGTAAGAAGCAGCCGACCGAGCCCGGGATTGCAATACTTGAAAGACCGAAAGTAATAAAGTCTGCACTGCAGATGGTTCAAGCAAAAGCAGGATCAATACGGAGTACTCGCGTACTCCGTAAATTATAGGGAGACTGGGGAAGAAGGGCGGAAAGATTTCGTCTCTGACTGTGGATTCAGCTTGAGAAAACCAGACACATCAACAATCAACAACTTCAGCCAAATATGAAGAAAAACTATTTATTTACCTCGGCGTCGAATATCACCAGCGTTCAAGGATACACATTTTCACGCGAACCCAAATCTAGTAGATTTTAACGTGGCAAGGATTGAAAATACCCAGGCCGAGATAATCCGTACATCAAGAAATACTTTATCCAACACTAACCAACATCCCAGCAACATCCAAATCCAGCCCAACTTTGCAATCGCTGCAAGCCCCTTGGAGAGTAGAGAGTAACTGAGGTAACTAACTCTGTACCCAGCCGCCCCCGATTCCGACTTTGTACAGTACCGTAATCTCACGCCAGGCCAAGCCTCGCCAATGAAACCAATCTCAATCCCGACGATTGATCAGCGTTATTCTCCATATCGGTCCTGGGCAAAGGTTAGCAGGGGGGACAGGGGAGCAGGGGGTCCGGGGGTCCGGGGTCATTCAATGCACGAGGCCAATAGTATGAGCGAGAGGACTCACTCTGCGGGAAGGGCCAGCAGCTCTTCCCCGTTCCCTGTCCCCCAAGTGGCCTGGTTGTCGAATGCTGCCTGGTTTGCTATTGGAAGATTCACGGATTGTTCGATGCATCTTCCTCTGCTGGTCTTCTTTTTTGGTCCCGCAACCCGTTCTGATTCTCTACGGAGTAGAGTACGGATTAGTTACCGGGTCGCTGGGGGCGCCGCACAATCTTTCTCTCAGTGACCTGTTCGGAGTATGGAGTACCAGTCCATCCAGCGTCGGGTATTGGAAAGAAAGAGTTGAGTACGGGCCTCATCGGTACGGGACTATGAATCGATGGATATTTGTCCGAGTGTTTGCTTTTGTTTATCAAGATCTTTCAATATTTTTGGGTTTGGAACAACTTAACCTAGTTAATTGCGCTCCAATATTGAGTTTGTATTATTGCTTCTTACATCGATAATCCTGTATACAACTTATCAAGGGTCCTGCTCCCTTCCCATCACCTCCTCCTCATGCATTTGTGTCCGAATGTTTGGCTCACCGTACGGTTGTACCCTCTAAGTTACAGGCGGCTCTAGTAACTTATGGTATATAATACACATAATACTCCGTACAGACTGCAGATACGAATACTTCTGGAAGACCCATCCGCCCTTACTCCGTACTTAACGCAACAACAGCACGCAGCAGAAGGCATCCGAATCTAAAAAGAACTCCACTGTGACTCCACCCAGCGGCCGAGAAAAGTCAGAAACTCCCTTTTTAGTCAACATTATTATTTTCGCCCTTGTTTTACCCCACTCGGTGTATTCTCATTTCGCCAACCTTGGCCCGACTAGGCCCGGAAAACACCCCAGCTAACCGCTCCTGGTTGGGGCCACGCTGAATCGGCCCACACGGCTTGTTTATTTTAGAGCTTACTTACTGTGGGGGGTTCTGTTTTCAGCAACCTGGTCCAAATCTCGCCTTTGCTCGGGTTTAGGATTTTGCATTGATTCTTCACCTGTTGCAGGTTGTGTTTTTATGCACTGCGCACAGTATGTATACATTTATCGGAAGAATATGCCATAACGAGCTTTAAGTGGCGAAAAGACTTAATGAAGGATATTCTTATTTTTTTTTTTATTATTTTATTTTATTTTTACTTTTTGAGTGGGTAAAAATGCCCACGTCAATCTAGAGAGTGGGTAACTATGTATCCGCATTACGGAGTATTATTATTCATGATTCATCACTCCTCAATCAGAGTAAGTTCAAATAACCACAGGGCTGGCTGCTGCGTTGGCACTATTGATCTAATTTTTGCCATTTGTTCGTGCTATTTACCAAGAGAAAACAGTGACAACGGTCCCGGGAACGCGGGGAAGCTGGGAACTGACAAGTCCTTCGACTGCCGGCTGGTGCAGATTGAAGGTTAAAAGCTATCCAGGATTGTTTTTGATCCTTCGGAGGAAAAGGGAACCAAAAAGAAAACAATCCCCTGCCTCTCAAAAAACCAAGCCCCCCAGCTTCTAAGTTCTCGCCAAGAATAGATTTTGTTACAGCCCCAGCATTTTCACGAAATTTTGGAGAGAATATAGTTCCAGACTTGGCCCAATACAGAAGCCTTCTAGAAGCATTATGGAAGCGGGAGCGGGAGAGATGGCGAGGTCTCGTAACCTCGGACTAAATAAGAGCGGCCAGGGGGAAGCAGACTAATTACGAAGTACGAAGACCAACCAAGGAAGCGAGTTTCATCTAAACTGGGCTCTGCATTGCGCTACTTGAAGTGCATGGTACCTGGAAGATACATCGCTCATAAGCACAAACTGCCTGTAATTCTTGACCTTGTCAGGTCCTTTAACACGGAACAAATAAGAAATCCATGATTATTATCGGCCACGCCGGCGACAACGCGCCCGGTGCTGCGTGAAAAGCAGGGCCGCAGCACGAACAAACCCATACCTGAAACCAGCTGCACTCTGCCCAACGGACCCCTCCCGATAATATATGGTACGGAGTACAGAGTGCTTTGCCCACTACCTCGTACATCCATAGGTTGTCGCCCTCAGGGCTAAGGCAAACCAACTCCGCCGTATCAAAACGAAAATTCATCTAGCCACAGCCTAAACTCTTTGACAACAAAAGCCCCCAGGACATGGGTACTGTGGTTGCTCCCTTCGCTGCTGCCGCAATTTAGAGTCTAAGTAGCTCCAGCTAATAATGAATACGAGGCGGGGAAATTTTACCCCAGGAAGCGGCATCTTCGTCCCAAAGCTAAAGCCTAATGGTGGATGCTCAGGGCCTTTTCTGGAGGCTATGTTTTGCACTGGACGACGGGAATCGATTTGCTGTTTTGGACATAGGGAAGGCGGCTAACCAGCGACTTAACTAACCAACTTCCAACTGGCGACCGGCGGGACTGCATATATGCCGTGAGCACACGCAGCCGGTTTTTTGGGCTCATTATTATTTTTTTTCTTCGAGGCCCCCTTTTGTGGGAACTGCTTGTGTGCCTCCTCGAAAAGTGTGCACTATCATATTATCCCAGATCACCGCTATTCATAACTTCAAATAGTTGACATATTCAAACAGTCGTTGTTTGTCTCTTTTTTCAGTGCCCAAAATTCTAACTTCCAGCTAGCCACCTGGGCGATGATCAACCGTTTGAACACCCTTGGGCCTAACAGTCCTGATGGGGGGGAATAAGCGAGCTGGGCTTGGTCTCGATATCATCCCCCGCCCCATTCCATCTCCACTAAATGAACCTGTCACCTGGAGGCCAGGATGACGAAGCAGCAGAAGCTACTGGAGGCCAAAAAAATGCGGCTTTTCGGCAGCCGACGATTTTTGCGATTTTATCTAACTAATTATTTTCACTGATCTAATCGAGCCTGTTCTAAGTAGCTTGGGAAGATGGTGGAAGGGCAAATCGATTTGAGACTTGCCAAAACTGGGTACGGAGCCTTTTTTTTGCTGGTTTAATATATGTATTGGACTGCTGGCAGACGAGAAATCCCGAGATTGAAAATCCTCGAGCTGCAAACTGAAATTCTCAGGAATCCTGACCACATGGAAGGCTTCTAGAAGAATTCAGTAATTTTGCTTTCGACCAGGATGATGTGTCTGACTACGGAGTACATATCCACCTCGAATAAACAACAACGGTAGGAACCAAGATAAAACAGACCTACGGAACACATGCTGCCGTAGGCTGCGTTGAATATGCTGCTAACATGTTGATAATCCCCGTACGAGATGTTATTTCTCTGCTGTAGGCGGCCTCTCAACCCCAGACCAGAGGAATACGCCAAGCGTAACATTGGGAGGGTACTCCGTAAGATAAATTCCATACAGAACCATTACAGAGTATTCCATAGCGTCATCTTGGGCGAAGTGGCTGATCGGCCGACCAGTCCAATGCACGAAATTGGTGTCAAAAGGTTGGCAAAAGATGGGACCAGGGTTATGCTAGTAGCTGTATGGTTCCGTCTTGTATGTATAGTACGATATGGTTACAGGCCAACAGTAGGCCAACCGCAGGGAAAAACACCGATTTTGCGCCGCAAGCCACTCCTTCGAAACCAATACCATACGAATACATACGCATACATACACATACCATACCACGTTTTTCGTTTGCGGCCCATTTTAGTCCAAAATTCCCTGAACCCTTCTGGAATGTGTCCCAGGCGAACTTCGTACAGGGAGTCGGTCTTTCTTCTTCTTCTTCTCCTCTCGCCCTCCTCCATCTTCTCTCAAGGCGTGTGATCTGGAGAGAGCTCTCGAAACTCATCAGCGTAGCCCTGGAAGCGTTTTTCGATCATCTCTCCCCTTCATCGCCCTCCCTCACACTACCTATATATTCTCTCTATTTTCCAGCATTACCGTTTCGGCCGGGGAAGTGGGAAGCCGTCAATCAATTCAGTCCCTCGACACACCCGAAAACGGCGCCGAATAAGGACCGATTGTTGGGGAAAATTCTCCCCTTCCAAATACGCTCCTTACACTCAAAGAACAGAGGAGGTGATAAGCAAACACACAAAAAATTTACTACATCTATTTTCCCTCCCCAACAGCCTTAAAAACACGAAGTTCAATCTACTGCCTCTTTTCCGATCCAATCTCGAAACTATTGCAATCGAAATACCATCTTCAGAATATTCACCGTCGCAATGATGTTATAGGAGGGTCGATCGTGCAGTTTTACCTCAATTAAACTGCTCAGTCACTGGCTTCTTTGGCTCGTCGATTACCCGACCACCTTCCTTGCCTCCAGACGGCTAATCGGTCCAGTCCATCGACTTGCGTCTTGTACGCTCCTCAGTTAGATACCAGATGTTGCGCCTACCTCTTCGATTCCTTTTTTTCTTTTGAGGGCGACGCTGGCGCCGCTGGATTTCTCTAATAGACATTTTTGACGACTCAGTTAAAATCAAAAAAACCATAGAGGTGGGTAAGGTGGAAGTCAAAGGAGGCCGAAGAATTTCTCTTACGGGAAGGCAGAAAAGAAAAGGAGGAGGCAGATATTTTATTTTTGTACGAAGGGGGACTTAAAAAAGGCAAAACCAGCAGACGTTGGGACCGGACACCAGATACCACTCGACACTCATCGCTTACGAGACACAGACTTTCATCGCCGTACCAAAACAACGCAGTTACCTTCTTTGCAAATAACCCCTGTCAATTTGTATGTTGAGAGAGGGTTATACCCAGAGAAGACCATATCTTAATTCCAGCATGGAGCTTGGGGAGGCTTGCGCTGTATACTTAGACGACCGTGTGAAGGACGAACGTTGGGTGACCAGGAACACAGAGTCGACCACCGGAGCAACCCATACCGGATTAGACACCCCAGTTGCTGAAAACGCCGAAATTCGCACCAATGTGCTACTTTTTCTTGGTATCTTCAAGAAAGGTAACGTGGTCGTATCTCCTCCCGTGGTTTTAAAACCGCCTGCATATAACCGCCAGTGACAAATTTTTGTTTGAATGCTAAAATGAAGGCATAAAAGATATTCAGCTAACAATTGATTGTCCCTAAACAGTTTACCTTTCCAATTCAAGAAAATCATTCGGCCAGCAGTTAACAGAGCTCAATGTAACTTGTCGACCTACTTCTAATCCATTATTTGCTATTGTTTCTATTGCCGTAAGCGGCTCCTCCGAGCCATTATGGCAGTCGTCCACAAGCCAACCTACAGCACCGCTCACAGCCCCACCAACATTCAACGCTAAAGTCGGACGATTTCTTCGATTTTCGTCCGAATCTGATGACTTCTGCGCGCTCGAGCTTCTTGCTAGATTTTCTGCAAATTTGAAAATTCAGACTGAAGTGAACCTTGCTGTTCCCGTCGCATTTCTACGCTTCGTAGAGAACGACGATGATTGTGGAAACTCGACAGGTTCCAAAGCGAAGGATCATCACGACCAAGTTGTCACTGAGGGTACTGAAAATGATTTGTCTTTTGTTAATAGGTGCATATGTCGTTGCCTGGACGCAGGAGCTGTCGATGTCCTCACAACCCCGTTAAAAGCACCGAGGCTTCAAGGTCTCTCTGTCCGTGCGTACAAAATATTTAAGACAGCTAGGAAACAGCAATGGCTTGATACAGCGGCCGGGAGACCTAAAAAACACTCATGGGTCGGTGCAACTGACCACCAGCCATACTCATATCTTCGAGAGACCATGTAAGTAAATTTTCCTCTTAACCAGGATTGAGTTCACTCCTCATCATCTTATCTGAGTACTAATTAAATACTTAACAGGGTAACTAAACTAATGAAACGAATATGCAATCCTGATGAAGAGCTTGATGATTATCAAAGGTATGCCTTTTCGTTAGAGAACATGCTATGGGCCAATACTGATCTGGACTCAGTGATCTTCATATCCTTGACCAACGCAAGCGTCTCGTTGAAGTTGAGATCGGCAAATGGGACTTCTCGGCGCATGATTTCTCAGAGGACGAACTTGTACATGCCGGAACCATTATGCTAGAGCATGCCTTGCAAATGCCAGAATTAGAACCTTGGCGAATCTCATCAGGTACGTGTTAATAAATTGGTTGTGAATGTTATTTCATTTTTGGCTCCGATCGCGAACTTACTTTGACGTGCAGAGGAACTCCACTCATTCTTGCTTGCCACTCGTGTCACATACAATGGCTTCGTCCTATATCATAATTTCCGTCACGCCATAGATGTCATGCAATCGTTGTTTTACCTTCTCGTTAGCATTGGTGTTTTACTCCCTTATCCGAATGGAACTACGCAACGTGCGGCAAGGAGCCCAATGGCATCGTTGTTGACACCCTTCGACGCTTTAACGCTCCTAATAACGGCAATTGGTCACGATGTTGGCCATCCGGGAGTGAATAATGTCTTTCTCGTCAAATTGAACGCCCCACTCGCCCAACTGTACAACGATATTTCCGTTCTGGAATCTTTCCATTGCGCCGCATATTCCCAACTTCTACGATCATATTGGCCCTCAGTTTTTGCCGATAAGAAACTGCGTAAACTGATGATCAGCTCTATCCTTGCGACTGATATGGGTATCCATTTTAACTTCATGGAAGGCTTGGGCAAACTTCAGGAAAAATATCACGAAACCGATTCAACTGAAGGGTGGAAGGCGCAAGAAATAGAGACTGATCGGGTCCTGCTCTGCGGCATTCTGATCAAATGCGCAGACATTAGCAATGTGGTAAGTGCCTCACTTTTACACCTATTTTATATACCCCCACAAAACACTAAACCGCGATATTTCTCAAGGCACGCCCGTGGAACATCGCGAAACGATGGACAAATGTCTTGCAGGAGGAATTCGCTCAGCAGGGCAAAATGGAGAAAACCATTGGAATGGAAACGGCGCTTTTTGGTGGTCCTCCAGAACTTGGAAATATTCCCAAACTTGCCAAAGGCCAAGTCGATTTCATGAAAATCTTTGCACTGCCTCTTTTCGACGGCATTGCTGATCTCATACCAGAGATAGCATTCACGACCGTGGAAATAAGAAGGAACAAGTCGATATGGCGAGAAATAATGAATCGGGAGGTACAAAGCGAAGAGTCACTTGAAAAATTAATTCAAGATACACCACCAGTTGTACAATCGCATACATCTACTCCCCCATTGGATCTTAGAAACTTAAAGCTCAGCGAGAGCCCTCCGGAGGATCCCCCACCCAATACTCATAAGACCCCGCCTGCCACATGGAACTTGCCACCCGTCCTCAACCAAATCCCGCTGAATAAGGAAATGCAATGTGGCATTGATAAAACGTTTAAGGCCGATAAAGGCTGTCAAACTAAGATCGACTCACCTACGGCCTCTCCCTCACCCCTCGTCATATCGACCAGCGCTTCCGGACATACTGATTTAGTCGCAGATGAAAATCAAGTGTCTAATCCCCGGCGTTTCCAATGTCATCGCCCCTTCCAACGCTCGTCAGGCCGTGCCACAACGATAACCGCAGTGAATCGCCATAGTGAGATCACGAGCGGAACCAGAACGCAAAGTACGAGCACGTATACAAACAATACAGTCATGACACCCATTTCTTCAACTACCCAAGCCAGCAGCGTCATCAGCGCGGGTAGCAGTGATGATGGGCATGATTATGTTCGTAATGAGTTGGAACGTAACAAGGAGAGTGCTCTGCCGCGCAGCTGTTCCGAAAGCCTGGCGGACCAAGATGTTGGGGGCAGTAGCCGCGCCACACCTGTGGGTATATCGGTCGAATCTGGCCGTCCGAGCCGACTTCATCCGTACCATAGTGACGTCGAAGATGAGAAAACCTCACACTTCATGGCTACGTTCTTCGACAAGAGCTTCGGCCACCACGCCCAAGGAAACGGCTTTACCATCACAAACCCCACATCCTCCACCTCAGTCAACAACTACCTTCCGGCCAATTCCTCTCATTCATCAAATCACGATTTCCCGCCATTGCCGCACCACATCCAAGACTCTAACGGAAACACGAACCGAACAGTCCCTCGACGACGAAGCCGCTTACGACTCGCCTTCTGGCGCCGCAACAGAGATCTCACCTCCTCTGATCGTGATTTATGATCGCCAATACATTCTAGGCCATAATTGCTTTTTTTACTCCATTTCATTTACATAGGAGGATCGATTCTTCTCCCTCGCCTCCCTATTTTAACATGGCGCTTTTTTTGTCCTACAGCGGGTGCCGGTTGAGTCCGGCCCCGTATATTGTCAAAGCTTTTCTCAAAACGGTCCTCTCTAGGATTCTTTTATTTTGGGGGGGAGAGATGGAGTTTTATGGTTTGTGTTTCAGCCTCTTCTGGCTTAATGGCTCCTCCTTGGAGATGGCGGACGGAATACCAGGGGTGGGTAAGGAGTGGTGGTTAGACGGTGAGCCTTTTTGGGTTTGGTGGGGTAGGGGGAGAAAAAACTGCATGTTGGTTTCACGGAAATCATGATCATACCAAACATCTCATTTCTGTTAGCTCTCCTTTACTTTCTGGCATAACATGTGCTGCGCCCAGGTCTTTATTTCTTTCATATTTTTTCTTCTTTCTGATATATACTTATCCCTTCTTGGTTTCGCTACCTTAACTTTTATGTGGCCCGCACGGGCTTGCTGGATATTTCTTCATTTCCTTTTAGCGACGGGTTGGCGGCGGGCGGCTCACTGGCTTTTGCCTCAGGCTCTTTTGTTTTGACATCTTTTCCTTCCCTGCATCTTATCGTGAATGAGTTATGGCACATCTTTTTTTTTTCTTTCCTTTATCTTGTATCTGCGATATGATTTCGTGATCTATTTTATTTTTATATTTTTCTTTTCGATTCTTGGGATTTCTGGATATTTGTTGATATCATTTCTCCATCATACTTACTTCCCGACGGTTCTTCTAACGTTGTTCTTTCCACCATTTTTCTTTCTTTTCGATTGTGATTTGACTTTCTGTGGAATAGCATAGGGCATCAAGTACATACATCGTCGAGAAGACAATAAAAGAAAAATCCAACAAGGGTTTCAAAACATTGACTGTACCGCGGTTCAAGTTGGCGCATCATTCAAATATGGGTGGTAGTCAAGGGTATGTTAGATTCGTAGTAAGAAAGCCATAACATCCTTCCTTCAGCTTCCACATCCTCAAATTCCAACCCCCTCAGCTATCTTCTCTGTCCCTCACTTGCATGGGGTCTCATTCGAACGCGCAACACAATAGGTACAGTTATATAGCATTTCACTCACAGTCCTTACAAACAGTAGTTCCAGTTGTCACGTCAGGCTTTTTCATAACAGCTCCTGGTTCTCCTGCCGCCCCTTGTTTCTTCTTTGCGAGAGCACGATCAACATGTCCCAGATCCCGCGAGGGGTCAACAATGTTGCGAACAAGTGACTTTAGTTGTTTTGTTTCTGTACATATTGTTGTAAGTAATGGAGAACTCAAACCAGCTAAAAAAAAAAAAAAAAAAAAAAAAA